>JASTWL010001698.1:0-25955 GCA_035220575.1 Temnothorax rugatulus | reverse complement strand
AGCTCTTATATGGTCATATGTGATTATATAAGATTATATAAGGACATATACAAAATATCTCTTATAGTGTGTTGTATGCTCATATAAGAAGCTATCTTATCATATATGAATTTTGGCCTGATAAGAGTTTATATGGTCATATATGATTATATAAGATTATACATAAGGACATAAATATTTAAATAAGTTTTAGAAAATTGTTATATATTTTCAAATGTTATTTTTTAAGCGTGCCACTTTATTATAAAAGTGGACTTCACAATATAACTGATACAAAAATTGTGTCACTCCGAGACAGCGTCGCGCGAGAATAGCGCGAGACAGTGTCGTGTCTTTTTGATGCCGTTCTTATAACACTGTTTGTCAAATTTTAAATACGAGAAACAGATCACATCGAATGCCATCTATCGGATACTTTGAGATGCAATATTCTGATCTGATCATATATAATCTTATATGACTATATCATTTCATATACGATTATATTATTTTCAGTTTAAATTATAAGGTATGTTTGCAAAATAATACGATTAATATATTTGTTTATAAGAACTATAATATATATTATATAAAACAGTTTTTTTCACGAATTATTACTGGTAATTTCACTGTTTACGAAAATATTTAATAAAAATTAATATTTTAATTTAAAAAATTAAGTATCTTATGCAAAATTAGAAAAAAAGAAAACTTAAAATAACATAATGAGAAGTACCGTTTTCGGTCAAAGCGGATCTTGTTGCTTAATAATATTTCACAATCAATTATTATTAAATACATGTTTCAGTTTTTTAAATTGGCACTGCGTGCCAATATGGACTTTGTCGGACTTAAAACGCAATTGTGTAAACTGAAACTAGAAATAATACATTTCATATTAATTTGATATTGTCAAGTAAAATAATATACTAGAAGAATATTTATAACAGTTATACAAATTTATATGGATAGATCCATTATAGAGTATATATTAATTCATATATGCTTATCTTTAACCTTATAAATATATATGATAATATACTAGTATATAAGACCATATATGACTATATAAAGTTATACTTAAAGAGGTTTAGCCACCTAATGTTGTTCAAAATTATATTTCCATTTCTTATATGACCATATATAATTATATATTTACTAATATGAACAAATAAGAGGTATTTTTTCCCGAGTATATAATCATATATGTTCATATATGGCCATATATAATTATATACTCTCATATATGGCCATATAATATTGTCTAAGATTATATTTTCCATTTCTTATATGATTATATATAATCATATATCTACTAATATAAACTAATATAAATTAATATGAATAAATAAGAGGTTTTTTTCCCCGGGCAGTTCCTTTATAGTGGAGATTCTTGGAGATTAAAGGAACTGAAGCTTACAAGGATTTGCTCTGATATTGCAATAGATCCTGTGTCCACATTAAACTCGTGATTTGCCAGCAAAGTCTGCTCATATAATTAGCAGATGTCGGCAGAACAGAATATATGTGTCATTTTGTGACCATTTAAATGGACTAAATTATTTCAATGATAGATTTTGCTCAATTTCTGCAATCATTCTGGCTTTCTGTTAGCAGATTTTTTAATATTTCTGGCATTCTGCAAACAAAGTATCAAAAATTTTGAAACTCTATTCTCGATAGATTTTGCTATCTGATAGTTATAATGAACTTTACACAGTAAAAAATTTAATGTCAATGAAAGTCCACTCTAAATTTTGTGTTAAAATAACTCATTCATCGTGTTATTTTTTACATTTAGAAATGTTATATCGACTAAAAAATGTCGATATAACATTTCTAAATGTAAAAAATAACACGATGAATGAGTTATTTTAACACAAAATTTAGAGTGGACTTTCATTGACATTAAATTTTTTACAGTGTATAAGTGTATCTTTCCGCGCATTTATATAAACATAAACATATAAATAAGCATCTACATACTGTTGTGTGGCGAAAGTCGCCGTGTCCTTATTTCGACACCTAGCTGTCAGCGCTTCTTCCGAATCTTGCCAAACTCACCTGAGGTGGCATTCCGGGTGTTGCAAGTGGCATCCAGGTCACTCGCCCGGAAGCAAAAGCGCTGACAGCTAAGTCAGCATCGCGGAAGCTAATACGTGAGAGATAAAAACCCGCCCTTCCGAGAAGCGGCGGGCAATCTAGAACGAGAGACTACACGCGCACGACCGAACGTAACTTATTTTATTGTGTACGCCCGCAAGTCAGGGCAGTGTATTTAAGAAGACATCTGTAACCTTTCAAGTAAAACTTCATTAAACGTTGCTATATCAAGAATCTGTCGATTGTTTCTCTCAACCTCCCGGCGGATCCAAAAGAACTCAGTGCCGACCAAGGTACGGCACAACAATTGGTGGCAGCGGTGGGATCTGCCAACCGGACGAGAGGACATCCTGATAGACTTACGCCTGCAAAAGGAGCGGATCATCAAAAGGCGGTGGAGCATCCCGGAGAGGAACAGCCAGCCAGATCCAGAGCGAGAGAAGCCACGGTAGCAGCCGACGAGTATTGTAGCGGAGAGGGCCACGACCTACCGCACGGACTCGCCAGCCCGAGCAGCGGAGCAGCGAAGCAACTCAGCGGAAAGCGGACACCGCGCGTAGCGCGACGTTACTGTAAGTCCGTTCCAACTCATAATAAACTGTGCGAGAAATAGGGAAACGGACCACGAGCGCCGAAAACAAACTCCGCGATTACCGGAGATATACCCGCAAGCGTCGAAAGAAAACTTCGCGATTATACGAAACATAACCGCGAGCGCCGAACGAAAACTTCGCGCTTACTGCCAAGACCAGCGAGAGCGTCGATAAATGTCGGAAGACCTCACCCGACAACCGCCCGTCCGCCACGCGTCTTTTCTCCACAGCGAGCCAGCGCGACTCACGCTACGATATTTGAATAACACCTTGCGCGACGCAAGGCCTATCGAAAGCGACGGGTTAGATCGCGTGCGACGAAATTTAGAAACGCGTTTCGCTGAAGACGACACCCCCGTGCTCGAATTGCACCCGAACGTCGTAATCAAACGCGAGTTTTCTTTCTCAGAAATAGACGCGAGTGTAACAGGCGACCGCGATGGTAATAATCGCGGTAACGACCCAAGCAATAACGCGGATAACGAAAGCGGTGACGAACACAGTGACGATCACGACAGTGACGCACACAGATTGCCCCCGACCGAAGGTGACGCACGATCGGACACCTCGGCCGACACACAGAGCGCGAACGCAGGGAGAGGAGAATTCTCCCTGACTTCATACGATAGCGATACATTCGACCCAGCGGAAGACGACTATATCCCGCGGGCCAAAATAAGCCAGCAACGAGCCACATCGAGCCTTGTGCCACGCGTTGACGTGACCCCCGCTCAAGTGAGCGAAGAAATTAATCGGCTGCGACCGGCAGCCCAGCAATCGTCCGAAATGGACCGAAACAGAGCCTCCGAGCAACCGCGAGCGGACCAAGGAGCGCTGGACTCCGTAATCAGCGACATGTTAAAAATGATGCGCGACATGCAAGAACGCATGAATCACGCCGCGGCCGTAGATTTCGACCGCTCTACCGAAGTTCTTCGCGCCATCCGCGACATTCAGGACCGCGTGAGCCGATTAGAGTCCGCCGCGTACGACCGTCCCGACGCACGAGATCGCCGGGTACGCAGCCAGGGCCCACTGGACGTCACTTACGGGCGGACGACAAACAAAACTAAATTCGACGCGGAAAATGCGCGATATCCGGGGAATGAGGCGATACAGTGCCACAAATGTGGAGAAACAGGCCACTACGGGCGAGACTGCCGTACGAACCAATACGCGAGTAAATTCTCCTTGCCGAAGGCAGAGAAACCACGAGGAACAAATGCCATTGAATGCACATACTGCGAAAAAGCAGGGCATATCAGAGAAGAATGTTGGTCGCTGAACGGACGACCCAACACGGAACGATCAAGCCGATCGAAAACGGACGCCCTCAAAAAGGCGCCAGTAAATGGTTTAAAGGTACGAAAGAAGAAATCGCGAGAAGAACTCAGTGCCGACCAAGGTACGGCACAACAATACATTCTCATAAATATATTTCATATATTTCAAAGATATATGTCAACTATAAAACGAATATTGAGCTGGTATAGTGGAGATCCTTGGATTAAAGGAACTGAAGCTTACAAGGATATGCAAGTAACACGTCGAATGCATTTGGCAATAAGGAGGAAGGTGTGTCAGATGGATCATGAGCAAATTACCGCTGCGTGCACATTCGCAAATCCATGGTGTCCAGATCGTGAATTGCTTCTAAAGGATTTCACTGCGGCTTGTCCACCTGAGAAATTTGGACAACGTCCTTATACAACCATTAACAAATCACCTGTTGTGAGCGCACAACGTAGTTAAGAAGTATTAATGACACTTGGCAAAACCAAGTGCCTCCGATACGAAATCCGACCCTAGCGACGAAGACCGCTGACGCGAGGAACTGCACTAATTTCGGGAATGACCAAATATGGTCATCCCGGACATCACCTGTCCGTAGACTTGATCGAGGTATCAAAAACGCTGACAACTAAGTCAGCAATACCGAACGGATAAAGCGCCCGCCTTCTCGACGAGCGGCGGGCAGTCGTCAGTTAACAATGAAACCGTAACGTGCGTCTAAAACATAAAGGAGTTCGCGAGTATCGAAATTAGAATAAAAAGGAACTGTTGTAATATATCAACGGGAAATATATTTGGCTCCATTTCTGTACACATTGTGACGACTTATTCTCCGACCCAGTATCCTCGAATCCTGTGCCGGAACACTCCCCGTTTACGGCACAACAATTGGTGGCAGCGGTGGGATACTGGTCACCGGAGAACATCCCCGTCACGTATGTTCCCGCCACGAATATTCGCCTGAAAGAAAAGAGCGAAATAGTGAAAGTGGTGAAGCCCGCTCGAGAGGAAAGAAGCACCCGGTAGCAGTCCGATCCAGAGGAAGGAAGCACCCGGTAGCGGCCCGTCCCAGAAGAAGGAAGCACCCGGTAGCGGTTATCAACGACACCGGAGAAGGCGCCGACCTACCTCAGCGGTGAATCACCGGCCCCGCAGCCGAGCCACGCAGCGACGGTCAACGACCAGCACAGTAACGAGCAACATGCGACTATTAATGTAAGTCAAAAAACAATTGTAACGCGTAAATTGGTAGGGCGTGATAAAGCGATAAATGTCAGAAGGCGAAATCACCCCATTCCGCCCCGTTCGAAACGCGTCGTTCCTCCACAGCGAACCAGCGCGGCGCGCGATTGAATCTAGCTCGCGAAGCCCCATACGTGTCGATAGACATACCAATTGCGAAGCATTAGACCACGTGCGACAAAATCTAGACTCGCGATTTACAGACGAGAATACGTCGGAACTGCACCCAAACGTCCTTGTAGAGCGAGAATTTTCGTTCGGTGAAATAGACGCAAGTTTAGCGCGCGAACTTAACGATAATAATAACACGAACGATAACAAAAACGACAGCGACGTACTACGACTAGACCCCACCATTAGTTCCGGTCTATCGGACAATAACTCCGGGAGAGGAGAATTTTCGCTGACGTCTTATGATAGCAGCATATTCGACCCGGCCGAAGAGGATTATACCCCCCGGGCCAACAGGATGAGCCAGCAACGAGCCGCCGCGGCCATAGCGCCGCGCGAGGATATATCACCCGCGCAGATTAACGCGGAAATAGAGCGGCTCAGGCCAGCGGCTAACGGGCAATCGTCCGAAGCCGACCAAAGGCGAGACCCTGAGCCGATGCGAGTAGGGTCGGGATCACAGGACCCTGTACTTAACGACATATCAAACCTGATGCGCGACATGCAGGACCGTATGAACTGTGGAGAGGCCGCGGAATTCGAGCGTTCTGTCGAACTACTTCGTGCAATGCGCGATCTGCAGGGCCGCGTAAGCAGAATAGAAGCTTTAAATACCGATCACTTCGGCGAAATAGACCGCCGCGGACGCAGCCAAGGCCCTCTCGACATGACTTACGGACGAACGTTGGAAGACGTCAGAAACCAACACGATCCCGTAAATACTTACATTAAATTAAAGGAAGCTCGCGATATGATTCCGGAAATCGACGGAACTTCGCGCAGTCAAGTACAAAAATTCCTAAACACAAGCACCTATGCGATGAACGAAATTAATCCCGCCGAGGAAAAATCGTTGTTAAAAGCTATACTGTGCACGAAATTAATGGGAAAAGCAATGTACGATTTCCAAACGCGAGACATACACTCTTTCGCTCAATTGAAGCAGGAAATAGAAATGTGCTATTTAGCTAAGCGAAGCACCACGCACATTCAGAGAGAATTTAATATGCTCCGGCAAAAGCCAGGCGAAAACGCAAGAGAATACGGACTCCGTGTAGACAAATTATCAATGGAGCTGTATCAATCAATGATCGAAGGCCGTGAACAGTCTTCCGAACAAAGGAAAGCGATATTAGACACGATTCAGGAACTAGCGTTGGAAAATTTCCAGCTAGGACTCCGAGATGACATTCAGACTATCGTACGACCACGAAATTACGCTAATCTCACAGCGGCAATTTTGGGCGCCTCCTCCGAGGAGAAACTGAAAGGACCTCCTCCGCGCTCAACACAAAATAGCGACCGAAGCAGAAACGGTCAAGAGCAAACCCGACAAGCTCGAAGCGTCGGAGTTACATGCCACAAATGCGGAAAGCTAGGACACATCGAACAAGAATGCCGTACTAGCCGATACGCCAGTAGATATTCTCTACCGAAAGCAGAAAAACCCAGCGAGATAAATACCGTTGAGAAACACTGCTCACACTGCAAGAAAGCAGGACACAAAGAGGAAGAATGTTGGTCACTAAATGGACGATCCGAAAAGGAACGGTATCGCCAACCCAATTATAATACACGGGACAGGAGACCGATCAATACGACAGAAAAAAGTCGAGGAAACAAGACACCGGAGCAGGATGATGAAACGTCAAATAGCGACAGCAGCAGCAGTAGCAGCCGCAGCAGCGGTAGAGACAAACAAGAGAGTCCCGGAGAAAGCATAAGACTCGACGCGCGCTCGAGTACAGAGTAACTCAAGTGACAGGTAAAGCGGATAAGAATTCTAATCTAGACCTCGTCACTCTCCCGATGCGAGAAGCAACCAAGGGAAAACTGAATTTTTTGCTTGACTCCGGGGCCGCCATCACCTTCATCAAGGTAGGAAAATTAAAAGATAAGACTAAAATACGAGAAAAGAAAATAGCGCTGACCGGCGTAACTGGACATCAAATCTACACCCTCGGGAAAATACGAGCATCAATACTAATAGGCAAGGAAACAATACGACATACGATGTACGTAGTACGAGACGACTTCCCGATGGACTACGAAGGCATTCTGGGAATCGATTTTCTGAAAAAACATCAAGCCGTGCCCAATCACGCCGATAATCGATTAAAAATCGGAGCCGCGACATTTAAATTACAGCCGTATCGGAAGTTTACCTTACTGCCGCGCAGCGAGACGATAATATCCGCGATAACCAACACGAATAAAGTAGGTATCGTAAGGGGTGAAGAGATAATTTCGGGAGTATTCATCGGTAACTGTATGGTAAAACCGATAGACTTTATCTGTCCAATAAGCGTAGTAAACGTTACTGAAAAGCCCGTCGAAATTATCACACCGCATGTAACTCTAGAAGAGGTACCGGTGACTGACACGGCCGACATACTCTCGTTACGGCCGACAGAAGAGCGCAAATCCATCACGGAGAGACGCGAAAAATTACGTCGTAAATTAAGAATGGAGCATTTAAATAAAGAGGAAAGAAACACATTAGAGGAAATATGCGATGAATTTTGCGATATATTCCATTTAGAGAACGACAAGCTAACGTGTACCCCAGCGGTGAAACATGAGATCCCGACGCGAGCAGATAGCGCGCCGGTGAACGTCCGACCTTATCGCTTGCCCGAGAAGCACAAGGAGAAAATAAATCGACAAATTAACAAAATGTTAGAGGATTGAATTATCCGCCCTAGCACGAGCCCGTGGAACTCCCCAATATTAGTAGTACCTAAAAAACCTGACGCTTCAGGAAAAATAAAATTTCGAATCGTAATAGATTTCCGCAAGCTAAACTTCCTTACAATAGGAGATTCATTCCCATTGCCAAATATTGCAGAAATACATGATAAATTAGGAAAGGCAAAATATTTTACAACGTTAGATCTCGCATCCGGTTACCATCAGATACCGATGCACGAGAAGGATAAAAAGAAGGCAGCATTTTCCACGCCAAATGGGCACTACGAATTTAACCGAATGCCTTTCGGACTAAAGAACGCGCCAAGAACTTTTCAACGAGCAATAATAGCAGCACTAATGGGATTAGAAGGCATCAAATGTCTCGTTTATCTCGATGATGTTATAATATACGGAGCGACCTTGGCCGAACACAATAGGCGTCTAATCGAAGTACTACAGCGATTACGGAAATATCGTTTCAAACTTCAACCCGACAAGTGCGAATTCTTGCGCAAAGAAGTATTATATTTAGGGCACACTATTTCGGAAAACGGAATACTACCAGACCCTACCAACATACAAGCAGTGATAAGGTGTAAAACGCCTAAACGATCAAAAGATATCCAGACTTTTCTCGGATTTGCTGGATACTATCGAAAATTTATCGAAAATTTTTCTAAAATTGCAAAACCTCTAACAAAACTATTGAAAAAAGGAGAAAAATTTATTTGGACAGCCGAAAAACAAATGGCATTCGAAACATTAAAAGAAAAACTAACTACGGCACCTATATTAAATTACCCAGATTTTAGTCAAGAGTTCTTGGTAACTACAGACGCATCCGACTATGCAATCGGAGCCGTGTTATCACAAGGAACAGTAGGACAAGACAGACCGATAGCATACGCCAGTAGAGTATTAAACAAGGCGGAGCAAAATTATAATACGACGGAAAAAGAATTATTAGCCATCGTATGGGCCGTAAAACATTTCCGACCTTATGTGTATGGAACGAAATTTAAAATAATTACTGATCATAAACCATTAATATGGTTATTTAACGTAAAAGAGCCCGGCTCGAAATTAATTAGATGGAGACTCAAGCTGGAAGAGTACGATTACGAGATCGTCCACAAAGCAGGAAAAATGAATGCGAATGCTGACGCATTGAGTCGAAACCCGATAGTGGAGGACTCACAAGTAAATAACGTCCATGAAGAAGAAATGCCGAGAAAATACTCGGAAGAAGATAAACTGCAATTACTACACGAGTATCACGACCTACCTATGGGAGGACACCAAGGAGTCACAAGAACAATAAATCGAATTCGATTGACTCACAATTGGAATGGACTTACTAAGGATGTCGAAGACTATATAAATAAATGTGAATACTGCCAGAAGAACAAATTGAGTAGGAAAACGAAAATGCCTTTAGCAATTACGGATACTCCAAGCAGACCATTCAAAAAATGCGCCCTTGACGTTGTAGGACCATTAACAATTACGGACAACAAAAATAAATATAATTTGACTTTCCAAGATAGCCTGATGAAATTTAGTAAAGCAATCCCAGTAGAAAACCAAGAAGCAGCCACAGTCGCGAAAGCTTTTGTTGTTAAAATCGTGTTAGAACACGGGATACCGGAGAAAGTACTCACGGATCAGGGCACGAACTTTACTAGCAAAATGTTCAAAAACGTGTGTAAATTACTAAAAATTGAAAAAATACAAACGACAGCTTATCACCCAGAAAGTAACGGAGCATTGGCGCGGTCGCACCGCACATTAGCCGAATATCTAAGACACTATATAAATGAAGATCAAACGAATTGGGATGAATGGCTGCCCTATGCGATGTTTACATATAACACAACCCCTCACACCACGACAGGATTTACACCGTTCGAATTAATTTACGGTCATCAAGCTATACTACCGACAGCTCTAACGAAACCGCCAAAACTTACATATACTTACGACAATTACGCACAAGAACTTCGAGAAAGAATACGCGCAACAAACGAAATAGCTAGAGAACACACCAAGCATGAAAAGATTAAGGCGAAGCAACAGTACGATAAAAAAGCGAAAATAGAAACATTTAAAGCGGGAGATCAAGTACTATTATACGACGAAACGGTTCGGCGAGGAAGATCAAAGAAGTTAGAAGCGCAGTGGATAGGACCGTACATAGTAATAGAAAAAATAAATGAATTAAATTATACAATTAAGAAAGGACGAAAAACATTACGCGTACACGCGAACAGACTAAAGGTTTTTATTGAGAATTAAAAATATAAAGTATCCACCGAAAGCAAATAATAATATCGTATATTCTGTAGACCCCGCGACCATAATGGTAGCAATAGTAAGCATTATAATTGTAATCATTTAGATAATAAAGAAAAAAGGGAATTATTAAGAATCTAAGGAGTAATACCACAGCGTAAATATTAAGAAAGAAAAATAGATTGTAACCCCCAAAGAAAAAGAAAAACATATAAATAAATAAATAACGAAAAACTTCGAGCACCTCAGTTTTTCTTTTTCCGCGGGGGAAGGGATGTTTTGAGCGCACAACGTATTTAAGAAGTATTAATGGCACTTGGCAAAACCAAGTGCCTCCGATACGAAATCCGACCCTAGCGACGAAGACCGCTGACGCGAGGAACTGCACTAATTTCGGAAATGACCAAATATGGTCATCCCGGACATCACCTGTCCGTAGACTTGATCGAGGTATCAAAAACGCTGACAACTAATTGTAAGTCAGCAATACCGAACGGATAAAGCGCCCGCCTTCTCGACGAGCGGCGGGCAGTCGTCAGTTAACAATGAAACCGTAACGTGCGTCTAAAACATAAAGGAGTTCGCGAGTATCGAAATTAGAATAAAAAGGAACTGTTGTAATATATCAACGGGAAATATATTTGGCTCCATTTCTGTACACATTGTGACGACTTATTCTCCGACCCAGTATCCTCGAATCCTGTGCCGGAACACTCCCCGTTTACGGCACAACACACCATACAAACCAAATGGTATAAATAACGCGGATTTCGCAGGTTCAATGCTGTTTTATCTTTCTACCCTTGCTCTATCCACAAAATGTTGGAATATACGACACGACCGACGAAGACTTGGAGGCCTTCTGTCATATGTGGAAATGTTACGGATATTTTCTCGGAATGGAGGATGAGTATGTAGCAATTATAATATACAGGGTGTCCTATTTTATTTTTGACAGTCAAATATCTCGATATCACATAGTTTTAGAAAAAAATGTTTTAGACAAAAATTATGGTTTCAAGGGGAACAGATGGTGAAGACATAGACTTGCGTGATCTTTTCAAGGACAGGTCAATGTAATCGATGTTTTCTTAAATGGAACTTTCCACTTTTTATTGCATATTCTTATAGCCCTTGTCGAGATATTTTCAAAACACTATAATTAAGCTCTCTTTCGTTAAGAATTTTCTGAGATATTTCAAATTTTGTCATAATATTTTTAATACAAAATATTAAATATCTCATAAAATATTCACTTTTCGATGACTTTACTTTGATACTTTTATACGTAGAATAATGAATGGAATCGAATAATAATATTAACGTTTACATTTGTAAAATTGAATGCGTTTACAAAATGCAATCAAATTTTTTAAAATAATTTTTTATGTTTTTTACAACAATCGGTTCTTTTTATTATTCTACGTATAAAAGGTAAATTGAGGTAAATTAAGGTATTAAGGTAAATTGACTCACGACATGTCAGAGTAACAGGTACATTATAACACTGCGACTTTCTGTTCTGTAATGCTCCAAAGGACAATCAAATTTGAATCTCTTCTTTCTTCCTGGTCTTCCAACTTGGGAGTTAAGCGTCGAAGATGCGATCGATTCAGAGCAATTGCATACTGGCATATCCACAGCCTGACAGACTACCGAACATTCGTATGGTTTTTTTATTATTTTATTGATTTGACTGCGCTTGTCGACCGATCGACTATATCATTTTATCCCGTTAATTTTATATTGTTTGTAATTTTCATGTATATTAATTTTGTTTACACGCTGAAGATGACACAAAGAAAGTGTCGAAACGTCCAAACATGTATTGACTAATATATTTTATCTTATTAACTATATTTTGTATTGCTCAATAATTACCGCGCTTGGCTCCTATTACCTCTCTCACTATTCCTCATTAAAGTAAAGTCATTGAAAAGAGAATACTTTACAAAATATTTCATATTTTACATTAAAAATATTATGACAAAATTAGAAATATCTCAGAAAATTCTTAAGGATGTTTTATATAGTTAGGCAAAATGTAACAAAGTTGATAAAAATTTAATATCATATTCTGTATACTCTTTCAAAGTTCGGAGCCAAATTTCAGATCGATTCACAATTTAGATAAAAAGTTATCAATTTTTTAACCCTCAAATAGCACACATGTGTTAATTCGCACCACTTTTTTTTCGAATGGCTGGCATTTTTCTCATAGCTGCCGCCGAGGATTCCCCCCACCTCCTAAATTCTGTTTACAACCTAGAGAGTCGCGCAGTACAAAAGCAGACCGCAGTCGACTGTCTGCTTTCAAGCTGTGCTTGTCTGAACTTGAAAAGGTGCGAATTTGAAAGGTGTAAAAAATTCTAGATATTTTTCTATTCATTTGTAGTATTTTTTTTTTTTAATATAGTCTTTTGACTTTAAAATCCCTTTGTCAAAATTAAATTTTATTTGCAAATAAAAAAGCAATTTTTTGATGAAAAAGTCACTTTTTTAAAAACCTTCCTTTATATATTTCAATTTTTCATATAAAAATCATTTCTTTTTCCTAAAATAAAGTGCACTACTCGATTGCCAGGGAAATTTTACATAAAAACTATATAACTGTTTCTTTTTTTTATTAAAAATGACTGAGATATGACAGTCGAAATCCCAAATCGCACTAGTGTGCTTTTTGAGGTGGCCCAACCGAGGTGTGCTATTTGAGGGTTAATATCCAAGTTTTAACATGTAACCTTATGGCGTTACAGAGAAAAGTGTTTAAAAAAACATTAAAAAATGTAACGAATATAGTGATTTTTTACACACAAGTAGATCATCAACAAACAACAATGTAGCAACAAAATTTGAACCGATTTACATCATAGTTTTGAAGAAATTGCAAAAAGATTAATGAAATTATTGACAGATTGGACTCGTGATCGGACTATCGCCCTTATGAAAAAAAATTATTGAGAGCCAATAGTAACTACTGGACTTTCAATAGTAACTATTAAATTTGAATAGTACGTTAATAGTAACTTTTAACAGTTTACTACTGACGAAGAGTACACTTTTAGTGGCGTTGCTATACGACGAACAGTATACTACTGATCCAATAGTTTCATAAACTGTAACTATTGATGGACTTGCTACTGACAAATAATATACTATTGATCCAATAGTTTCATAAAATGTGACTACTAGTGGTGTTACTATTGACGAATAATATATTATTGGCCCAATAGTTTCATAAACTCTGACTACTGATGGGGTCACTACTTATAAATGGTACCTATACACAATTATTTATTTGTAAAAAACATTGTTGTAAAAATGTATAATTGCTGAATAATTCTGAACTTAATGGCAACCGTTCGTCGACAGTCTGGCAAATAGTTATTATTGGGGCTATACTTCAAGCCCATAATTGTTCAATAGTAACTATTCACATCTGAATAGTAACTGCAGTCAATAGTTTTGCGAATACCCGAGTAGAAATTAACCTAGTCGATCTGATCCAAGACCTATAGTAGCTAGATATTATTGATTAAATTAAGTTTTCTAACTCGTCACTGAGTAGTTGCTAGCTAATAATTCATATGTAATTGGCCATAACATATATAGACAAAAAAAAATATATTTATCAATCGTAACAGTGGTGCAGTACGTAAGATGAGCGACTCATAAGCCAGGGGTCTCAGGTTCAAATCCCACCAGGGGCACTAAAGTATAAACGAATTTTTCAGGTATAATTCAAATTGTATTGTGATTCTAAGATTTTCAGTAATAGAAAAAGTATTGGCATTCACTTTCTTAAGAACAATAAAAAAGGTAATAAATAAAAATTTTACTTTTTTATTTAGTCGCTGTCTATTTCCATAAGAAACTATTCGTCAATAGTTTTCGTGAATAGTTACTATTGGAAAATACTTAATCCCAGATAGTTTCGCAGTAGTCCGCCAAAAAACTACTGGAAATTTGCCAATAGTTTTCCTGAACAGTTACTATTGGATCTCAATAGTTTTTTTTCATAAGGGCGGCGCGCGCAGTATGGAAGTGTGGCAACGCCGTGATTTTTTACACACAAGTAGATCATCAACAAACAAAAATGTAGCAACAAAATTTGAAATGATTTACATCATAGTTTTGAAGAAATTGCAAAAAGATTAATGAAATTATTGACAGATCGGACTCGTGATCGGACTATCGGCGCGCGCAGTATGGAAGTGTGGCAACGCCGCAATCAGCTGCTCCGTCTGTAAAGCATGTACATATACTCGAAAAATAACAACTTTTCCACTAACCTCCAATATAGCATTAACTAGATTTGTGTAAGTACGTGTGTGTGAAAACAGGCCTCCCAACTTCTTGGATTGTACAGTGTTGTCACATTTAGCTGCGTAGCTTATTAATATATTTACAGCAAATATCATTATAATAAAAATATAATTTTCATGTTTATACAATATACTTAATTTATATTATTGAATATGACTGAAATTACGAGTTTAGAGCAATTACTTTATTTTATAATTTTTCACAGATTTAATTTTTTAAAGTTGAATTCAGGGCAAATTCACTGTCAAAAATTATTTTGCCGAGATTTTGTTTAAGAAAAAAATAGTAGTAATTTATAATAACAGTTATTTACAGTCACTAAATCTACGTTTTTTACATTCTATTAGACTTGTCGTAACTATTTTTGTATACATTTTTTTGTCTTTGGATCTCTAGAGAATTAATATCGGTGTTTTTAATATTTTCATGACTTTTGGCTGGACCTATCCCTATAGAACATCCTTAAATACTTTTTAGAGCTTTTTTTGAAGTCGGTTCTATTTAAAAAAAAAATTTTTTTTATTTTATACTTTTTTAGTGCTTCATTAAATTAATATGAATAATTATTATCGGATATTTCCTTACTGCTCCGTATCCTGACATTCTAGCGCGATATTTTATGTACTAAAACCTTCCTGGAGGATTGCTCTATAGGACAGTGAAAACCGTATTTAAATCTGTCCAGTAGTTTTCGAGAAAATTGTGGACAAACACACATACACGCTGAATATAGAACCTCCTTTTTTTGAAGTCGGTTAAAAAGACATCTTTGCAATATTTGCATTCGAATATATGGCCGATTCACAGTTAGCTCTTATATTTTATAAAGATCAACTCAAGTTTATTCATAGCCAATAAAATAATCCGAGAGGACTTGGACGCCGTACGGATTCGTCCCGGCGAAAGCCACACGCCGCGAAGAAACTTAGAAAATTTTTACTCGGGCGGCGCCGGAGGTAACGACCGCGGCGCGAAAGCAACTCGCCGCGAAGGAACTTAGAAAACTTTTGCTGGGGCTGCGCCGGAAGTAACGACTGCGACGCGAAAGAAACTTGCCGTAAGGGGACTTGGAAAATTTTCGCTCGGGCGAGCGCTAGTAACATGCGCTGCCGCGATGCGGCTACATGCGCCAGTACCTTCTCGTAAGCAAAAATCCTTACGCACTACGATAAAAGGCGAGTCTGTGAGATACGTGACTCTAATATTTTTTGTGATATCCGAGATATCATACAGTGCAGATGGCAAAATGCAAAATATTGGAATAGTATCGAAGTATAATTTTGAATTTATTGCGAATTTTTATGAAAAGAACTTCTTTTATATCTGAAGAAGGACTCAGAATTGACGACATAAAAAGGAATTTCTTTTGAACTCTCAAGAATAATTTTAGAACAGAGAATGAATACGGAAAAAGAATTAATTTCATAAATCAAGGATTTAAAAAGAATTCTTTTTTTCTTCTTGCTATTTAGGTTGTATATAACATATCTGCCTTTAAATGAGGCATAGATATCCGATATATATATATTATATATATATATATATATATATATATATATATATATATATGCAGAATCAGATATCATATCTGAGATAAAATTATTATGGCTTTTTATTATCTTGGAGATGTCTCTGAGATTATCTTGGAAATATTCTTATGATATCTTGCGCAATCAGATATGCCGTCATTCAGATATCTTGGTGATATATTTTGTGTGGGTATTTTAACATTTAACCCTCTTTATGCTGTTTCTTCTAACGAGAATAAACGTCCTTTAAACGCTCAATAGAAGCTGCACGCAGTTTCCAATGATGAAAGCAAACGCCTATTAAACGCTTAACAGAAGATTTATAAATGTTTTAAAGAACTCTCAGCAAACGTCATACGTCATGTAAACGCTGTGCAAACTCTCAAAAACGCAATGTACAAACGCCTTTCAAACGCCGCAGTGTGCCAATTTCCGCTCTATGAAATCTTTACTGACCGTTTCCAAAATCTCAACAAACTCCCGCAAACGCTTACGTAGCCTGCATAAAACGTCTTATTCAAAAATATTGTTTCGCATTCACGAGATTTTGTCATGAATTCTGCTTTGCAAAAATCTCGGATTGGATCACGGATCAATACTTTTCAGTGCGATACTGGGAATAGAACGTGAAAATCTTGTATGTCTCTGAATCCAAAAACAATTAGCAGAAGAAGTGAAGCCTTTTTAATGCGAGAATTCGCATTCGTTTGAAGGTTATCGATTGCGATTGAATGCGAGGAATATTTTAAGCTAAGTGAATTCTTTTTAATGCGTAAGCTCGTATTTGTTAAAATTTTGCGTTTCAACACCGCAACCAGGCGCGTGGTGGGGATAGCGCACACAAGAAAAGAGCCGTGCACACTGTACATGCGCACACGTACACGGATTTTTCCTTGTGTGCTCTACCCCCATCACACGCCTAGCAGCAGTAGCAGCAGTGCTGAAACGCAAGATCAGCTGGATCGGCATGCTTCGTGCTCGTGCTATGTATTCATTATCCCGTCCAATTCCGACCATTATTTATTAGGGATGCCATAAGAAAGGTTTTCTTATTTTTGTCTAATGAGGCCCTTGTAAGGATTTGATAAGAATGTTTTAACTTTATAAACATACTTTTTTCATAAATATATTTACGAACACAAAATTTCATAATGAGCCGGCACTGGTTTCTGACATTCACCCGACATTAAGAAATATTATATCATATATCCAATTCAAAATTTTATTACTCTTTTTAAACTGAATTTGTTTCTTAAGATGATTTTTGAAAAATTATATATTTACGCTGGTTATGACATATGTAGACTATATATAACACTTACATCGAATTAAGAAGTAGTCTACCACGTAAGGCAGTTGGCTCACGATCTAGAGGTCCCGAGGTCCCGAGTTCGAATCCCACCAAGGTAAGTGGCTACGCTTACACCCTGAATTTAGGCCGCGGCCTATACCTCAAATTCGACCTAAATTATTTAGGTCGCCTGCTGTAAACACTTGATAGGCGACTGGACCTGGCTTCAGGTCAGGCCGCGTATTTTAGTGACCCGACCTGAAATAGGCCGTTATCATTTGCGATGTAAATGCGCGATCTCGCGCGACGCATCCTAAAAGCTTTATTTGCTTGTTCGGATTCGCTGCAATTCAGGGCGATCCCAAATACGATCCCGTCAATTTTTAGGTCTCTTTCGGTGTAAACGAATGATGACTAGACCTACTTTGGGTCACAATATAGGTATGGCCGCGATCAGGTCGCTGGGTGTAAACGTAGCCAATGTGTTTTTCAAATACGAGAAAATATTTATAATCATAGACTTTGGCTACGTTTACACCCTGAATTTAGGCCGCGGCCTATACCTCAAATTCGACCTAAATTATTTAGGCCGCCTGCTGTAAACACTTGATAGTCGACCGGACCTGGCTTCAGGTCAGGCCGCGTATTTTAGTGACCCGACCTAAAATAGGCTGTTATCATTTGCGATGTAAACACGCGATCACGCGCGGCGCGTCCTAAAAGCTTTATTTGCTTGTTCGGATTCGTTGCAATTCAGGGCGATCCCAAATACGATCCCGTCAATTTTTAGGTCTCTTTCGGTGTAAACAAATGATGACTAGACCTACTTCGGGTCACAATATAGGTCAGGCCGCGATCAGGTCGCTGGGTGTAAACGTAGCCGTTATCTTAAGAAACAAATTTAGTTTAATAAAATTTCGAAAAAAGTAATTTTTTTTATGCTGGGTGAATATAAATGACAGAATATTTTTTTTGGGGTGAATTTAATGCGATCCAATACTTTTCAATGCGAAGCATCAACCACTGCTGTCTCACATTCAGCGCGGTAAAGTTTTATGCGAACCAATACTTTTCAATCCCTTTCTTCGCATCAGAAAGCAGAATTTATTAATTCTTTTCAATCCGACATTTTATGCAGGGTAAACATCAAAGAAACATTCACGAAACTTCTCATTTTCGCCAAGGAGTAAAAAGCGCTCTTTAACTGTTGGTCAGAAACTACGACAGTGTCAGAAACTGTAAGTAAAACACAAATATTTTAAAAAGATACCTTTGTAATCCTAGATACGGTGTATGACTGTGTTCCCCCAAAATAATTGGTCTCAATTGTTCGTTGAGTGAGTAGACATACATCAGACCCATTATTTTTGATACGATGAGGGCGGTATAATGCTTCTGCACAAATTTTTGCCCTTTGCGATACTTATCTATATTCATCCATTCAGGTAATTCCTCTGGAGATCTATCGTAATAATCTAATTGGCAAAAAGTAGCTGGAATAAAACTTAGCAAAGACTGCGGTACGTTTGGAAACAATTTTGCAATATTCCGATTTATCCAGTCAAATTGCTTCTCCACAGCCCAAGCATCGAAATCATTCGGGACTTTATTTCGGAAATTTTTTCCAAATACGTTTTTTAATAACATTACAAATCCATCTTTATCTAAGTTTTTCGACCTAGATTTTGCAGAAATATCTTCAAGCGTGTCATGCTGAATATTACTGCCGTGTGCCGTATTTTATGGAAAAAACGTAACTGTAACACAAATATAAACCACAAATTTATTGCAAGTTTGATCATTGTGTTATTAAAAGATAGTATGTTATTGAGCCCTATATATGTCTTTAATAATTTGAGTAATTACTTTAATAATTTATTTCGTCTTTTATCTGCTAATAAAATATCTGATAATAATAAAAATTGATATAAGAACACAAATAATGTGCTCTTGAAACAAGTTTTGTTTGAGCCATTTTTTCTATTACTAAAAATGGAAGAATTATTTAAGGCCAGTATTCCGAACGAGGCGTGGAAATTTGGAGGAGAAGAAATGGTGAAATGGATATGGGAAATATGTAAACAAGTATGGAGGGGGGAAGGCTGGCCGGAGCAATGGAAGGAAGGGGAAATAATTCCAATAATAAAGAAAGAGAAGGGCGAGAGATGAAGGATTACAGAGGAATAACAATCATGTCTTCGATGTACAAGATCTATACAGCGATACTAGCGGAAAGGATAAGGAAAGAGGTAGAGACGAAGAATTTGATTCCCAACAATAAAACAGGATTTAGAAAAGGAATGGAAACGATGGACCAAATATTCGCACTGAACTACCTGATAAATAGACAACTGGGAAAGGAGAAAGGAAAGATGACAGTATTATACGTAGATTTGAAAGCGGCGTTTGACTCAGTGGGCAAAGAAGTATTAATTAAGGCGATGAAAGAGAGAGGAGTAAGGGACTAATAGATAGGGTAGAGGAGGTTCTGGGAGAAACGAAGAGTAGAGTGAGAATAGGAGGAGAGAGTGGAGGAACATTCTGGATGGCGAAGGGTGTAAGACAAGGGTGCCCGTTAAGCCCGATACTCTTCAATCTATTAATTGCGGATATGGAAGACTATATGAAGAAGGGCGGATGTGTGAAGCTGAGAGGGGAGAAGATATACACATTAATTTATGCGGACGATGTAGCGTTGATGGCGGAGGATGAACAAGATATGAGATCAATGATAAGCAGGCTAGAGGGATACCTGGACAGGAAGGGATTAACATTGATTATAGAGAAAACAAAAATAATGAGATTCAGAAAAGGTGGAGGAAGGAAGAAAAAGTATGACTGGAGATGGAAAGGAAAGAAATTAGAGGAAGTTAAGGAATTCAAATACCTTGGATACACATTGAAGGAAAACGGGGACAAGAGGCGCACATTAGAGAGAGAAGAAGGAAGGCGGCGAGAGTAATGAGGGAAGTTTGAGTGATAGGGAAAAGAATGTGGAAAAAGGATTGGAAAAGAAGGATCTGGTTATACGACACCTTGATATGGACAGTGATGGAATACGGGGCGGAAATATGGGGATGGAAAGAAAGGAAGGAGGTAGAAGGTATACATGAGAGATATCTCAGATGGATATTCGAACTAAATTGGAGGACACCAGGATATATGGTGAGAGATGAAGTGGAGAGAGAGAAAATGAGAGGCAGAGCAAGTAAGAGAGCATGGAAATTTGAAAGGAAACTAGAAGGGCAAAGGAGGGGGAATAGCGAGGAAATGCCTGGAAGAGATGAAAGAGAGATGGAGGAAGAGGAAGATAATAGGAAGGTGGGAGCAGGAGAGAAAGAGTTACCTGGAAGAGATTGGGGTGGGATTTGAAGAAGAGGAAGAATTGGAAGGTGAAATTTTGGAGGACAGAGAGAAATTGAAACAAGAACAAGAAAAGATAGAAAAGATCATGGGCTCGAGATACAACCGGTGGTATAAGATTATAAGGAAGGACGGGATTCCGGAATATTTAAAGAAGGACTGGGAGGAAGCAAGGTGGAGTAGGATTGCTCGGTAATGAAGTTAGGGAAGGACTATATTGAGAAAAGAAGGTGAATAGAAGGGGTAGGATGTGTGGGAGAGAAGAGGAAACATGGGAACACATATGGGAAGAGTGTACGAGATGGGAGAAGTGGGATGGAGAGGGGTGGCAGGAAGTGGTGGAGAGGTTACTGGGAGAAAAAGGAGAGGGAGAGGATTGTGTGGATGAAAGCGATAGAGGAAATAAGACAGGATGGAGGGAGGAGAATGGAAGAGATGGATGAGGGAACGGTATGAATGAAGAGGAAGGATGGCAAAGGAAACGAAGTCCAATAGGGGGAAAACAGATTGGGTTTAAAGATAAGATATTAGATATAAGAGCGAATATAAGTGTATATAAGCGAACGAGCAAGCGAGCGAGAGAGCGAGTAAGCGGATAGGCGAAAAATGAGGATGAAGACAGGGCGTACGAAACGTGTATGTGTGTACAGGCGAAAAGTTAAATTAAGCAAAAATTGTGTAAAGGGTTGGGTACGTCCTTTCAAAACGCTATATGTGTGGATAAGATGAGGTGTTGGAAGGAGATTATACAGGGTTGGGTACGTCCCTATGGTAAAAAAACGCCCTTTAAGACTCCTTTGGAGTAAATAAAGTACCATTATCTATCTAAATCTATTTAAAGCCGGTATTCATAGTCGGTTCTTATTTCAAGACCGTCTTAAGTAATGTCTTAAGATGCTAATACGGCCCTGTGATTGGTTTATAACATTTTAAGATTGTACTTAAGACGGTCTTAAATATAAGATATGCCGACTATGAATAGCGGCCATAGTATCTTGATATAAAAGACAATAAAAAAAAATAGGTATAATATGGTCAGATGTAAAAATATATTATTAGATATGAAAAGATCTAAATTAAATATGGAAAGATTTTATATAAATTTTATACGATTTTATATGAATTTTATATGATATATAATCAGATCCGAAATTTGGCGCGATATGATCATATCTTTATGTAATTATATTCGATTTGATCTTATTATTATATGACAACAGATCTGTTATCATATATAATAAGATCAAGTCAAATATGATTACATAAGGATATGATCATGGCTGCGTTCAGGGAGCCTATAAGCGCTAATAGCGCGCTTCCCGAATCCAGCCCATATCGCATCTTTCGAATCTGATTATATATAATCATATAAAATTTATATAAAATTAGATCTTTTCACATATAATTTAGATCTTTTCATATCTAATAATATATTTTTACATCTGACCATATTATATACATTTTTATTCTCGGGAAGTATGAATGATCCAAAATGCGCGCGCAAAACGACGCAAGAGTATAGCAAAATTAATTATATTCCTAATTCAAGATACCACTAGATGAATTAAATGTATAGGCGTGTTATCCGCGCATTTTAGAAGTATTCTTCGATAAAAATAAGCAGCAGAGAAAGATGTGTTTGTGTCTTCCTTTCTTGAGACAGGGAGTTGTGTGAGAGTGAGAGTTAGAGAGAGAGAGAGAGGGGGGGGGAGGGAGGGAAGGAAGAAGAGGATGATCATTCCCGAACGCAGCGAGAGAGATAACAATAAGAGGAGAGGCAGATTGCCGAAAAATCGTGCTTGTTTTTGACAATATTTTGTGACAAACTAAATTTTGCGAAAATGAAATTTTGAGATATATTTCTATAACATATAAAAAGTAAAAAAATATATTTTTTATTAACAAATATTTATATAAATATACGATATATACATATAGCTGAAGTATACTCCACTCTTTTTGTTTTGTAATAATTTCTCGGCTCTTGGTGGTCTGATCAGGGCGAACTTTAGCTAGAAATCTTGAGGAGGCTTATCATTATCCGGTGAACCATTAAAAAAGAAATGGAATTAAAATTAACAAAATAGCAGCTATTATTAAGAAAAAATTCTTAATAATATATAGCAAATTTTTTCTATAAATATACCTCAAAATTTAACTTTCGTACATTTTTATTCAGTTTGTCACAAAATATTATTAAAACAGTGAAAACAAAAATAAACGCAGTTGATCAACCGAAAACACTGAATAATTCAGCATCGAAATGTCATGGACGGATAAACTTCATCGTCTCGCGCGCACTGGAATAAATTAATTCAGGATCAATTAAAGTCGCGCTGAACTGTGACATATCGGATCGGCTAGTATAATCTTTAATGCGAGTTCTGTTTTTCTCGCATACCCGCTGGGACCTCCGGCTATAAATCTACGGCTAACCAAATAATCAGTCCTTTTTTCCTTAGGTATTTCCATAAAATGCGTAAACTCTACGCTCTTTTCGCATAAAGATTTTCTAGTTTTTCAAATTCCTAATTTGATTTTGGGCACGTAGTATCGCAAACTTCGTTTTTCGAGGAGAACGGCGACGAGTTTTTCGAACTTGTTACACACAATTGCAACTATTGAATGCCGCTAGTTTATCAAGTCAATTGTTCGAGCACACTTTCAAATTCAGACAATGGAGAGAGGGGGAAAGAGAGAAAGAAAGAGGGAGGAGAGAGAGAGAGAGAAAGAGAGAGAGAGAGAGAGAAAGGGGGAGAATGTGTTATTTGAAGAATCAAGTGCTTGGACGGCACAAGGTAACTATAAGAAAGCAAACAGGAGATAAGTCCACCAGTTGATATTGAAACACGACTTTGAAACGAATGTGGAAAGACTGGAAATTGGAATTAAGACTAAGCGTTTGGAGAAATTCAGAGTACGGAGACGAAAGTGAATGCATAATATAATTTCTATTCACATCTGTCTTCTGTTTGCGATCCCATACACTAAATGGAACATTCAATAATCCAGGTTAAGAAAAGTGTTCTATCAATTTGAATAATATTTCTGGAACAGACTAAAATATCTAGAGAATAAAAAAACAGTGGGCAACCAGCTTATGCCTCTGAGAAGAGGCATTAACAAGTAAATTATAACTATATTTTCTTCTCTCTTTCTCTTTTTCTCGAAACTAATTAGCGATTTAGTTAATATTTCTATATAGATATTCAAAATAGAATACTTGAATAATTTTTCCATTTTTAGTGGTAGGAAAAAACACCTCAAACAAAACTTTGGTTTCAAGAGGGACATTTCGTAACTCGGTAGATTAAGAGAATTGAAACATTTCAATGGAATATATTATTTATCTATCTAATAATAGATTTAAAATGCGTACAATGATGTGTGGTTCAAGATCAGTGATCAGTTACAAAGAAAAATAATTTATTTTATATAATAATTAATTCAAAAGACCCCATACGATTCTTATAAGAAAACCGTTTTTAATCTATTTGCTTGAATTTGTAATATATTGCAGTTCTTGTGTCTCCGATAAAAAGTCTCAATAAGTGTTAACCCTTAAACACATACTGTCCAGTCTGTACCGTTAATACATAACGTGGGTATGCTATACCTGACGCGTATTTCAACTATAACTTCGCGTCCTGTGCATCAATTTTAACTCTTTTTTTTTAAATTGTGTGCCAAACTGTAAGGAACAAGACCATGTAAATGATATTGTGATTTAACGTTTACTTTCAAAGATATTTGCAAATAAGTCGAATGAAGTCGTAAGAAAATTGTGCAAAAATCACTTTTTCTTTTAAAATTCATAACTTAAAAAAACCGATAAAGACATTTCATTAACAGATCTTAAAAGTACAGAAATGATAGTATATGAAAAAAATACGTCATAATTATTTGTTCCAAAAAGTATAATTATTTGACATGGTGAACTTGAACAATTTTTAACTTTTTTGGAGCATTTCAATCATGTGAAAAAAATTCCTGTAATTTTGAAACTAATTTATAAAAAATTTTAAGACTTCATGTCTAGTTTTTGCGATTGATAAACATAATTTAAAAGTTAAATTTGGCTTTAAAAACTTGGCGTCAACAAAATGGCGGACATGAGAACCATACATATATTTAATTGTTTTACAGAAATAGGTCAACAATAATTTAAAATTACAATATAATTCTTTGAAAGTAATTTATTTTTATAAAAAAATGAAGTTTATTATACCGAGCAGTGAGTACATATTTTTGCCGTGTGTATTTTGCACATTGGCAATTCGCATTTCAAACATTTGTACATCATATAAATGAAATAATATAATCTGAAATAATCCGTATTGTAAGATTATAACCTCAAATTATCTGATACGTTGCGGTAAATAAATAAAATGAAACATCTCAAAAAATTCCACTAACACATAACGTGGATATAGCATACCCGAAACAAACTTCTTTATCTTTTTGCTCGGCTTCTATGGCGAGTCTGACGCTGCTTCAACTTCGACATTCAAGACGAAACCTGAAAGTTTTTTTACATACACATACCGGACCGCTACCATCACCCGTTTCGAAATGGCACGTATTTAAAAAACCGACCAGGTATGGCATACCCAACGCGTATTTCAACTATAACTTCGCGTCTTGTGCATCAATTTTAACTCTTTTTTTTTTAAATTGTGTGCCAAACTGTAAGGAACAAGACCATGTAAATGATATTGTGATTTAACGTTTACTTTCAAAGATATTTGCAAATAAGTCGAATAAAGTCGTAAGAAAATTGTCCAAAAATCACTTTTTCTTTTAAAATTCATAACTTAAAAAAAACCGATAAAGACATTTCATTAACGGATCTTAAAAGTACAGAAATGATAGTATATGAAAAAAATACGTCATAATTATTTGTTCCAAAAAGTATAATTATTTGACATGGTAAACTTGAACAATTTTTAACTTTTTTGGAGCATTTCAATCATGTGAAAAAAATTCCTGTAATTTTGAAACTAATTTATAAAAAATTTTAAGACTTCATGTCTAGTTTTTGCGATTGATAAACATAATTTAAAAGTTAAATTTGGCTTTAAA
>JASTWL010001697.1:15000-25952 GCA_035220575.1 Temnothorax rugatulus | reverse complement strand
AATTCGCTGAATTAAATTATGTTAGACATAATAAAAATGGACGAATAATAGTAACCTTTCGAAAGTAGAGTTTAAGCTTGAAATTTAAATTTTATTTATTTTTAACAAAGTTACAGCTGCTCGAATTTTGCCATTTTTAAAGATAAATTTAGTGTTCCTTCAATTTTTGTGAGAAAATAACTCAAGTGGCTTAACTCGAAATCTAGGCAACCATGGATGCAATCAACTGTTGATAAAGCAACCTAATACGGTGGATTGTGAATTAAATAAGCTTTCATTTGATATAATAATTTGATTAAATAACTGATGAGGGTATAGTAATAACGCTTACTCACCTGTTTATACCTGGCAACTCCACAGCTGCGCAGAGGGGAAAGTAGGCAACCTTTATTTTCCAATTCCTTCGGGTATATTCTCTCAACTAATGCACATTTTATAAATAACCAATCGAGGAAGTTGATCGAATAAATTTAATTACAAATTTAATTATTTAACATTGATGGGTCAGGATTTAGCTCGGCAACCTATTTGCGATGTATCAATGTATATGTTATCTAGCATATATTTTTATCATTCGTAAATAACAGATGAGGGTAGAAATTTCTAATACCGGATCTCGGACTATGAGTAAAGCGGGGAGCACACACTTCTGCACAACGCATAATGCGTAAGCATAAGAAAATTGATTGGTCCCATACACATGTGCATAAGGAAATAGACCAATCCGTTTTCTTATGCTTACGTATTATGCATTATGCAAAGTCTGTGTTCCCCGCTTTTGTGCAGAAGTGTGTGCTCCCCGCTTAAAAATTCCCATGTACAGCACAGATGCTTGCAGTCACATTGCAGAAACGTTGCAACATTGCAAAACGGCGAATATTCACATACAATCAACAATAATATTCGCCGTCTTAATTTTCTTGATATGATTAGTTAAATTATTTTGTATATGTACTGAAAAAGACACCGGTAGAAAATTTTTTATATAAAAACATATCTAATCAGTGAGAAAGCTAATATCGAAACGATATGTCGAAACGACGTCGAAATTAGCTCGAATATTTTTATCTAATAAGGCCCTTGTAAGGATTTAATAAGAATGTTTTAACTTTATAAAAATATACTTTTTTCATAAATATATTTACGAACACAAAATTTCATAATGAGCCGGCACTGGTTTCTGACATTCACCCGACATTAAGAAATATTATATCATATATCCAATTCAAAATTGTATTACTCTTTTTAAACTGAATTTGTTTCTTAAGATGATTTTTGAAAAATATATATTTACGCTGGTTATGACATATGTAGACTATATATAACACTTACATCAAATTAAGAAGTAGTCTACCACGTAAGGCAGTTGGCTCCGATCCAGAGGTCCCGAGTTCGAATCCCACCAAGGTAAGTGTGTTTTTCAAATACAAGAAAATATTTATAATCATAGACTACATCTTAAGAAACAAATTTAGTTATAAAATAGTAATAAAATTTCGAAAAAAAAAAAATTTTTTTTTTATGCCGGGTGAATATCGAAAAATCAATGTCTTCGAGCTGATTTCGATGTCGAAAATTTCTCGAAATCGAGCTGATTTCGATGTCGAAAATTTCTCGAAATCAGGCCCGTTTAAATCTCGAAACGATGTTGGATTTCGATGTCCATATTTCGATGTCATTTCGATATCATTTCGACTTTTGATTTCTCACTGGGTCAGCGCTGAGACGACACGATCGATGCAAAATTGGAAATTGTACAGTGAGAACACGGTGGTGAGCGACATTGCCAGACGATTCGCGTTGGGTAACTCCATACGCAAGATCGGTAGGTTGTTTATCAATCCAAATCGCAGCGTCAGGTCTCCGATCGATATCGGCGCGGGGGAGCGGCTTCCGGGCTCGACGAGGTTGGATCGCAGACTCTCCAATACGCCGTGTTTGCGCTCGACCAACCCTTTCCACATATCGACCGTCAGACAGATCTCTTTGCCTTGCTTATCTCCCAGGGCGATATCCACGTACGAAGGCGAGGGTATACCGTACCACGGCGACTTGATCGTGATACCAATGGTTAAGTATTTGTAGCCAGTCGTCGTCAGCGGATAACGCGTCGTCAGGACACGCACCGGAGCCATGACGATGATTTCGCGAATAACGTCTTTGGGGGGTGAGAGCTGGGAACGCGATGTCTGACGAAGCTGATGATCACGACGATCGTCCTTCGTCGATTCGATCCTTCGTCTCTTGCCATTTTCGTTCACCTCCGAATCCGTCTCGCGCGGAGAAAGATCCCTCGGCGCGGGTCGGTCGGTCAGCGTCGAGAACATTTCGCACTATGGAACTATCATTCGTCTCCAATTTTTTTTCGACGCGTCGTATTCGGCTGACGATGCGATACTGATGCTTTGGGTGGAACACATCGGTATAAGTAAAAAATTCCTACTTGTATCGCGCGATGTGCGGTGTGGTGTGTGGGGGATTTGCGCAGTTCCCCCTACTTTCTTCGGTTGATGCGGCAATCGGAGATACGAACACCGCCGTCGTCGTCATCGTCGTCTCGTCCGAATTGCCCGCCGGTGACATTAAATTGCCGACGCGTACGATTCGATCGAGAAGATCGCGCAACTGTTGCAACAGTTCGGCCTTAGGGCAGACGATATTCAGCATCCGCAGATCGAATTTACCAGCCGCCGTAACGGTCCTCGTAAATTCGTTGAATCTGTAGAACTGCGTCCGAGTGGTGAAGTACAGATTGCCGTCGATGTATCGGAAGATCGACGTCACGCCGGTCGGTATTCCGGGAAACGTCGCCTCGAGAGGCGTAAATCTGGCAATTCTGTTCTCACATTCGTTTATCTCGGCCACCGAGTTACCGTTGAACAGCACGAAGGAACGTCCTCTGTGGGTGTTCACCGCTCCGTTTATTTTCGTCTTTGCGGGAAATCCGAGTTCTTGCAAGGTTTTCGGCCAATTTGGTCGCAGAGTAAATTCCGGATATTGCACCATGTATGCCAAATTATCTGCGAACACCATGATATCACCGGACGGGGCTTGATAGGCGGCGGCTATGCGCGTGTAATTGTCGTGAAGAAAGCTCATGTGATTTGTCAGGGCTAAAGTTCCATTGTACGTTCTACCGTCCAGATCGATCATCCAAACGTAATGCTACGAGATGTATATTCGATTGTCCAAAATCAATATCGCGTTTACACGATCAAGGGCGCACAGATCCGGCGATGGTGGCGGCGGCGGCGGCGTCTGCGGGGGATCGTTTACCGTTTTTTCACCGTACAACGTTGAATGTCAATAATGTCGTATTTGTCGAGCTTAACCGGATACTGCTTGTTCGGCGTGTACGCGAACATCACCGAAGTCCTGCGCTTATTGTGCAGTAATCCGAGAGAGTGACCAATCTCGTGCGTCAGCGTGTAATGAAGGGAGATCGTGTCCGAGGGATTGTTACTGACGTAAATGTGCCACGGCTCGTCTGCGTCGACGTGCACCTCGGAGACGAAACCCGCTTCGTCCACCGGGAGAGACGCGTGGGCGAGCACGCCACCGGCACCGTCGAATTTGTCCGAGCAATTTGGGCCGTTTACCTTGATATTTAAGTTAGCGTGACGTAGGCGTCGCCAGGATATCACAATATCAGGATTCGTTACAGTGCCAGACTAGAGTCAAGCTCAACAGGGTCTTCTTTCCCCGCTAATTTTTCCAAGCCCGTTCCCTTGGCAGTGGTTTCGCTAGATAGTAGATAGGGACAGATTTGTCGCGAGTTTTACGTGCGGCACCTGCTCGTAGAGCCTAATCCACACGGCCCCCACGGGCGCGGGATTGGGGTACGCCCAATCAGCGCGTACCGACCGAGGTCCGGTACTACCAGTACGCTGCAGGACTACAGGATCCTGGCAGCAACCCACTGGTTGGGGCGAGCGACTATCCACGCTCTACCAGCTGTGCAGGTTGGTACCCGAGCTGTTGGTACGCAGCTCACCCGTCGGACACCCAAGTGCGAGACTCGGGTATCCTAGCCAGCATGCGGCTGTAAACCACTGCCACCACGATGGTCCTACCCGCGACCGGCGGGAGCGAACTCCCCGGGCCACCGGTCCCCGTGGTACCGGTCTAGATCACCGGTCGGATCTTCGTAGCCGAGACTACTCCCAGTTGGGTCTCCTGCAGACCCGGCACTGGTCAGCCGCACTCACACGCCTCATTCATTCCCACTCATCCTTCTCTGAAACACACTTGCCGCAAACCTGCTCAGACTCTCGTATCTTTCCTTTCGCTCCAGTACCTCACTCACATCCACTCTACCATCCTCACTCACCCTGACTCCCCATTCATCCAAGCTCCTGATGTCCTCATACATTTCACATTCAATCATCACATGCTTCCAATCCTCGCACTCAGCACCACACGCGCAACTTTCAGTCTCAGACAATCCCCTTTTATACAGAAACTCATTCAAACTGCCGTGACCCGTCAAGATATAGCCGAGCCATAGGCTCGGCTCAAATCCCAGACAAACCTCGGCAAACCTCACATCCCGTATGAAGCCATGTGTCACTCGTCCCTTCGCACTGTTATCCCATTCATTCTGCCATCTTTCATACAACCTAGCATTCAACAGCTCCAAGCTCTCATCCACATCTCTCGTTCTTACATCCTCTTCGCTCATGATACCTCTTTCACCCAATCTCCAGTCATTCTTAATCCTTACAGTCATACCTCTTTTCACGCACTCCAGGTCCCACGGAAGACCACCCATCAATACCTGCATGGCCTCCGTGGAGACCGTTCTACAGACATTCAAACAGGCGCTCATCGCCACTCTTTGGCATCTGTTGATTGCCACTCGCGCATATCCGTACTTCATGGCTTCATACCACACGCTCGCACCATACATAACACACGCAGCAAACAAACCCTTATAAATCACACGCCATGCTCTCTTTCGCAATCCCCATTCGCTCCTCATCACTCGCCTCAACTTTCCCACTACGCTCACACACTTCTGTCTCATACGCTCCAGGTGCGGCTTGAAGCTCATTCGCTCGCCCACCCACACACCCAGATATCTCACACACTTCACATACCTCACATGCTTCCCATTCACACTAACGCTCGGGTGTCTCGTTTCCGACATATTCCCTTTCAGGAGCATCATGACCGTTTTGCTCTCTGAAACTTTCACACCGACACTCGCACCCCACTCGCTCACTATCCTCATCCACTCGTTCCCCATTCTCTCCAGATCCGCCCGGCTCTGTCCTTCGACAGGCACGAACAGATCATCGGCATACGCCGTCGCCATACATCCACGTCTGCGGAGTTCCCACAGGAGCCTATCCATCAGTAGGTCCCAGATGGCTGGGCCACCGATGGACCCCTGCGGAGCGCCCCGCAGAACTCTCTTCCACACTACCCCATTCGCTCCCATCATACACGCCCATCTTTCATCAAAATAACTCTCCCACAACCCAATCTCCTCACATCCTTCCTCACGCAGTTTCCCAAGCACACATGGCCATTCCAGGTTGTCGAAGGCACCCTGGAAGTCCACAAAAATTCCCAACACATACTTGTACTCGGATCCACTCACGCACTCACGCACACTATTCCACGCACTCTCGGTCGAACGTCCCTTCACAAACCCGTGCTGTGCCTCACACATTCTACCACTCATCAATCGCTCCAGCCTATTCACCATCAGTCGCTCCAACACTTTCCCAAGCACAGACAACAGGCTGATCGGTCTGTACGACCCGGGGTCCGACCGCACTTTCTCTGGGGACTTCAGCAGTACAACCACTCTCGCTTTCTTCCACACCTTTGGAAAGCAATTGGTGCTCAGACACACATCATACACTCTCTTCAGCCATCCCGGAATTGCGCGCCAAACGGCACGCAACATTTCCGCCGTTACTCCATCCAACCCGGGTGCCTTACCCACTTTCATCGCCCTTACAGCCACATCCACTTCATTCCACTCAAACGTTCTTTCAATCATCTCTCTCTCTGCCAGTCGTACATCATCCATTCCCGTGTCCGGGAAGAAGCGATCTAGCAGCACATTCGCACTCTCTTCCCACGTACTCGTTGTCCTGTCACCCACTTTCATAGCACTCAGTCTGTCTCGTCCGTACTTACCCATGCACACTTTGTACACATCACCCCATGGATCCCGATTTCCCTCGTCACTCACGAACTGTCTCCAGTTCTCCTCTTTCACTCTCCATATCGCTCTCTTGTACTCTCTAAGAGCACGTTTGTACACATTCAGGCATCCTTCCACTCGATTTCGATCTCTCCCTCTCATTCGCTGGTAGGCACGCCTACACTTCCTCACATCCTTCTTCATGCGCTCAAGTTCATTCGTCCACCACACAAGCTTCCTCGCAACCCCACACACTCGCCTTTTCATTCTGTTGTCATTCGCCCTCAGGATCCATGATGTGACACGCTCCGCCAAGCTCTCCGCGTCCCAGTCATCCATCACATTCACAGCATCCTCCGACGCATACTCCACTAGATCGCTCATGTAACCCTCCCAGTCCACGTCTTTACACACCCATCTACGCATACCATCCATCCGCTCAGCATTCTCACCATAGGTCATACGTATCAGCAACACATTATGGTCGCTGATACCCCAATCGCTCTTGACTTCCCATTCAAACTGGCACCCCCCAAGCGCATCGCCTACGAGAGTCACATCAATGTCGCTTTCCCCATTGGGTCCGCTAAAAGTGTAACTCTCGCTCGGCTCATTCAACACTATCATACCGTTCATAACAATCCATTCCTCAAGCATTCTGCCACGCATTTCACTTTCTCTACTGCCGCCCCTACCCTTACTGTACCATAAAGGAGAGACGGCATTCGCATCCATACCCACCAGCACGCGCTTTCCTCTGGTTGCCATTCGCACCCTGTCCATGTACGCCAGGTACGGCTCGATGTCCTCACCGAACCGGCAATACACGGACACCACATACATTTCGCCGAAGTCTCCCTTCAGCCATACACACACGCCATACTCATCCGAGCACTCCCTTACACACAACACATCGAGACTGGGATCATTCACCACCACTGCTGCTTTGACATACTCGCTCTCACTCACAATCACATCCATCCGTAGCGGGAGTCCAACTACTCTTCCATCCTTCACACACGGTTCCTGCAGCAGTGCCACACTCACTCGACGTTCACACAACATTTCACCCAGGTCACACATAACCGCATACGCTCTTTGACAATTATACTGCACCACATTCATACTCGAGACACCCTGCGAGTCCTGCCTAGCCATTGTCAACAGTGCCAGCGTGCCTCTCCCTTGCTACCGCGTATGAGGGACACCCCCTATCGTCCACCGCGTGGTTAGCCGGTCTCCCCCGCTTCTTACAAACAGCGCACACCTTCGGCCCAGCTGTATTCGGGCACTTGTCCCGCCGATGCCCCCCCTGACCACAGTGGGAACATACCTCCTCCGTTGCCCTACAGTGCCTCGCAACGTGACCTAAGTCGAGGCACTTAAAGCACCTGGTTGGTGCTGTAAATTCGGCGACCCTACAACTTCGCCAACCCACGTACACTCTAGATGCTCTCACGAACCTCCCTCGCATATCGGGTGTCACCTCCAATACCCAGTTACACGTCTCCTCGTTCCCTTTACCCAGCCTGAATCTAAAGACGCATTCTTCGTCGAAGACCTTAGCTTCTACTCCACGCACGAGTTCTGGGTTCTGTCTTGCTATGGCACGTCTGACACCATCGACTTCCATGTCGCTAGGCACATCGTACAAGATTATACGCGGCCTCCTAGCAGCCGGACGGGCCACCGTAAGGCCCTTTTCCCTGATCGCCTGATTGGCAACTATTTTGTCCGCATCCGCCTTCGAGTGCGCCTGTATCATCACCCTACCATCTCCGACTTTTCTTACATTCCTGACCCTTATGTTTGACGCTACTGGATCAATTGCCTTCAGTAGCGTCCTTTTTATATCCTCTACCGACCTAACCTTGTCCACACCGCACGCCACAACAACCGAGCAGTCCCTATCACGCGATCCGCTACCCATCTTGGTTGCCGGTGCCGTAACCACTCCCGGACCGGTTTTATGTCCAGGTATCATCTCCCGCCTACCAACCGCCTTCGCAAAAGTTACAGGTGGCGGTTGTGCCACCGGTGGTGGGCGATTCGCCTCCACCCTTTCCGCCAGACGGCCCCTTAAGAAGGAATTGTCGCAACCTAGCTGCATAACTAATTTGCTAGCCTCGCTAAACAATGCCGCTATCCTTTGTCCCGCCGACTTCGTAAACTTCGCACTCGGGTCAGAGAGAATTCTGTCTAACTTCAATCTGACCCCGTGCATCGTGTTAGCAGCCAACTCCTCTCGAGTCGCTGCATTGCCACCCACAAAAACATCATCCTCCTCAGACTCGCTGCCCGTACCTGCCTCGTTTTCATCGCCCAGCAAGAGCAGGGCCGAGTTTGCCCGCTGCTTATCGGCCTCTCCGGCCATAGCCCCTCCCACTGCTCCATTCGACTCACTCTGTGCGTTCCTTAGGGGAGTCTGGGAGCCAGGTGGGGTCCTAGCCAGCAACCCACTACGCGGGAACGTACGGTCATGTGGGTTACCCACTGTCTCTCTCTCGTCGTCCGTCTGTACCGTCTTCGTCTCGTCTAGCGCCCGTTCTGTCGCCCACTTTTTCAACCCTTCCTGAGAGGGCGGCTTCTCCGAGCCCTTCTGGATCTTAGTCAGCGTCACTGTCACTGCTTTCGTGATCGAATTCTGCCCATCATTTGCACTTGTCGTCACCGTTTTCGTCCCAGTCTTTTGCCCGTCTGTCTTGTCCGTATCCGAGTTAGCCGTTTCCGTTTTCGTCGCCTTTTTGTCAACCTGTTTTTGACCGTCCGGGTTTTGGGGGTTTTTCTTAACTGACTTCATAACGCATTGATTTTATTTTTACGACGGTTCGGCCATCATGGCAGCCCATACTCGTATGGGCATCTATCCCCGCCGATTCAAAGCCCTAGTTAAACTGCATGAAAGCTGAGAAGCAGCTTGTCGGGTGATCAACCCTATTCATGCAGACGTGACTCTATAAAAAGGTTATGTAATTTGATGCTAAAGGTTTAGCGTCACCCCTACTGATTGAGCACGTATGCTCCGAACACCGTACACTCAAAGTTCGGGCTAGACGTTGCCAGTGTATCTTCCCACTAGCAGGATATGAGGAAATAGTGATCAGCTAATCCTCCACACATGCGCCCGGGGGGGCCGACTTCAACTCCCGAATAGGCTCCGCCCGGACACGGACAGCGGTTCTTCCACATTAAACTTGCGGTTTCACATGGACTTTACTGGCACTAGGCCAGAGCTTACCATTTATTACGCCGCAGAGGTCAGGTACTAACATGACCGCATCCTACGGTCGTGGGGCTACTACTCCCCACTTGGTTAGTCTTCGAGAAATATCCATCGGCCCCCGACCGCATCTCTTGCACTCGACGGTTACAAATACGGACACGCAACAAACATAGACACACACACACACACTCACACACCCCCAGAAACCCCCACACCCCCTCCGGAAAGAGCCGGTAGCAGCCCGAGGGCCCGCGAGCCGGGGGAAACCCGCGTATCGCCTTAACTCCGTTCGCCTACTAAGGCTGTTGCCTGTTCGTAGTTTCCGGCGGGAACCAACGCTGGAGGTGGAGTTCGACTTGACTGTGAGAGGCTAAGTGCTGCGGTTCAGCATGCGTTGCGCTTCAACAGTCCTGTAGACCATGACTTTGTACAAGAAGTTATAAAACGGTCGGTCTCAAAGGATCAGCGCCGCGTGTTGCTTTGGGTGATGTTCAGCAACTGAAGTTTTCCGCGGCGTGTTGCTTTGGAAATTAGGCGTAACCAAGACTCAGCGGCGTGTTGCTTTGAGCGGCGTGTTGCTTTGGATGGTGGTCAGCAATTAAGTTTTCCGCGGCGTGTTGCCTTGGATGATGAGGCAAACACGCGCGCGGCGTGTTGCTTTCGCCGACAACATCTACCAGCACACCGGCAGCGCCTCGCCTTAAGCGAAGAGCATCTACCGGCACACCGGCAGCGTGTTGCCTTAAGCGAATTGTTGCTTCAGATGGTGGTCAGCAACTAAGGTTTTCCGCGGCGTGTTGCTTTAGATGGTGGTAAAGCGAACACACACGCGGCGTGCAACTAGGTTTTCCGCGGCGTGTTGCTTTCGCCAAGCGGCAACAGCCACGAGAGTCAGAGTCCGCTCGCGGCGCGTCATCTCGAGACCGACAACTCGCGATGCCATACGATAAAGTTTTCGGCGGCGTGTTGCTTTTTGATGTGATGTCGGGGGGTGTTAACCCCAACATCTCTAACATCTCAAAGATGTTGTGACGCCCTACTCTCCCACCATGCGTGACGCAACACAGCAGAAGAGCAGAACGCCCTTAGACCGCCTCTCACTCGCAACACTGTCGGGACGGGCCAGGTAGCTCCCCGGGTGCGTCACGTCTCCAAAGGAGACACCCAGAGGCTCCACTGAACCCAGATTAACCCATTTCGGGAACTCCGGACAGATATGCGAGCGCGCCTAGAGACGGCCCGAACTTCACGAGCTGACCGGCATGATCGGGGCGCAGGCGAGCGGCAACCGACCATAAACCGTCGCCCGAGAGTTATCCCTGTACATTAGCAGCAACACGCCGCATCACACTACTACATCCAGCACGTGAGCGCCGAAGCGCTTTGCCATTGTGAGCACTGTTCCCTAAGTGCTATTCCCGTCAGTCATGTCTACTCTCGCCAGTAGATAGGGACAGTGGGAATCTCGTTAATCCATTCATGCGCGTCACTAATTAGATGACGAGGCATTTGGCTACCTTAAGAGAGTCATAGTTACTCCCGCCGTTTACCCGCGCTTGCTTGAATTTC
>JASTWL010001697.1:0-7500 GCA_035220575.1 Temnothorax rugatulus | reverse complement strand
TGTGTGTGTACAATAAATATATGTATACACACAAAATAAATTGGGGCAAGTTGCGGTCTAAAATATATAAAGTTCCACGCGGCGTGTTGCTTTCGCTCGCGGTCGTTACCTCCGGCGCCGCTCGAGCGAGAATTTCTCCGAGTCCCCCGCGGCGTGTTGCTTTCGCTCGTGGTCGTTACCTCCGGTAAGGAGAATGCACGGCACCGAGTGGGTAGGTGTGTGTGTGTGTGTGTGTGTGTGTGTGTGTGTGTGTGTGTGTGTGTGTACAATAAATATATGTGTACACACAAAATATGCTGGCGCAAGTAACGATCTGAGATATATGCAAGCCTTCTCGCGGCGTGTTGCTTTGGCTCGCGGTCGTTACCTCCGGTAAGGAGAATGCACGGGCATCGAGTGGGTAGGTGTGTGTGTGTGTGTGTGTGTGTGTGTGTGTGTGTGTGTGTGTGTGTGTGTGTGTGGTGTGTGTGTGTGTACAATAAATATATGTATACACACAAAATAAATTGGGGCAAGTTGCGGTCTAAAATATATAAAGTCCCACGCGGCGTGTTGCTTTCGCTCGCGGTCGTTACCTCCGGTAGGGAGAATGCACGGGCATCGAGTGTGTGTGGTGTGTGTGTGTGTGTGTGTGTGTGTGTGTGTACAATAAAAATATGTATACACACAAAATAATTTGGGGCAATCGCGGTCGTTACCTCCGACGCCGCTCGGGCGAGAATTTCTTCAAGTCCCACGCGGCGTGTTGCTTTCGCTCGCGGTCGTTACCTCCGGCGCCGCTCGAGCGAGAATTTCTCCGAGTCCCCCGCGGCGTGTTGCTTTCGCTCGTGGTCGTTACCTCCGGTAAGGAGAATGCACGGCATCGAGTGGGTAGGTGTGTGTGTGTGTGTGTGTGTGTGTGTGTGTGTGTGTGTGTGTGTACAATAAATATATGTGTACACACAAAATATGCTGGCGCAAGTAACGATCTGAGATATATGCAAGCCTTCTCGCGGCGTGTTGCTTTGGCTCGCGGTCGTTACCTCCGGTAAGGAGAATGCACGGGCATCGAGTGGGTAGGTGTGTGTGTGTGTGTGTGTGTGTGTGTGTGTGTGTGTTGTGTGTGTGTGTGTACAATAAATATATGTATACACACAAAATAAATTGGGGCAAGTTGCGGTCTAAAATATATAAAGTCCCACGCGGCGTGTTGCTTTTGCTCGCGGTCGTTACCTCCGGTAGGGAGAATGCACGGGCATCGAGTGTGTGTGTGTGTGTGTGTGTGTGTGTGTGTGTGTGTGTGTGTACAATAAAAATATGTATACACACAAAATAATTTGGGGCAATCGCGGTCGTTACCTCCGACGCCGCTCGGGCGAGAATTTCTTCAAGTCCCACGCGGCGTGTTGCTTTCGCTCGCGGTCGTTACCTCCGGTAGGGAGAATGCACGGGCATCGAGTGTGTGTGTGTGTGTGTGTGTGTGTGTGTGTGTGTGTGTGTGGGTGGGTGTGGGTGTGGGTGTGTACAATAAATATATGTATACACACAAAATATGCTGGCGCAAGTAACGATCTGAGATATATGCAAGTCTTCTCGCGGCGTGTTGCTTTCGCTCGCGGTCGTTACCTCCGACGACGCTCGAGCCAAAATCATCCAAGTCCCACGCGGCGTGTTGCTTTCGCTCGCGGTCGTTACCTCCGGCGCCGCTCGAGCGAGAATTTCTCCGAGTCCCCCGCGGCGTGTTGCTTTCGCTCGTGGTCGTTACCTCCGGTAAGGAGAATGCACGGCATCGAGTGGGTAGGTGTGTGTGTGTGTGTGTGTGTGTGTGTGTGTGTGTGTGTGTGTGTGTACAATAAATATATGTGTACACACAAAATATGCTGGCGCAAGTAACGATCTGAGATATATGCAAGCCTTCTCGCGGCGTGTTGCTTTGGCTCGCGGTCGTTACCTCCGGTAGGGAGAATGCACGGGCATCGAGTGTGTGTGTGTGTGTGTGTGTGTGTGTGTGTGTGTGTGTGTGTGTACAATAAATATATGTATACACACAAAATAAATTGGGGCAAGTTGCGGTCTAAAATATATAAAGTCCCACGCGGCGTGTTGCTTTCGCTCGCGGTCGTTACCTCCGGTAGGGAGAATGCACGGGCATCGAGTGTGTGTGTGTGTGTGTGTGTGTGTGTGTGTGTGTGTGTGTACAATAAATATATGTATACACACAAAATAAATTGGGGCAAGTTGCGGTCTAAAATATATAAAGTCCCACGCGGCGTGTTGCTTTTGCTCGCGGTCGTTACCTCCGGTAGGGAGAATGCACGGGCATCGAGTGTGTGTGTGTGTGTGTGTGTGTGTGTGTGTGTGTGTGTGTGTGTACAATAAAAATATGTATACACACAAAATAATTTGGGGCAATCGCGGTCGTTACCTCCGACGCCGCTCGGGCGAGAATTTCTTCAAGTCCCACGCGGCGTGTTGCTTTCGCTCGCGGTCGTTACCTCCGGTAGGGAGAATGCACGGGCATCGAGTGTGTGTGTGTGTGTGTGTGTGTGTGTGTGTGTGTGTGTGTGGGTGGGTGTGGGTGTGGGTGTGTACAATAAATATATGTATACACACAAAATATGCTGGCGCAAGTAACGATCTGAGATATATGCAAGTCTTCTCGCGGCGTGTTGCTTTCGCTCGCGGTCGTTACCTCCGACGACGCTCGAGCCAAAATCATCCAAGTCCCACGCGGCGTGTTGCTTTCGCTCGCGGTCGTTACCTCCGGCGCCGCTCGAGCGAGAATTTCTCCGAGTCCCCCGCGGCGTGTTGCTTTCGCTCGTGGTCGTTACCTCCGGTAAGGAGAATGCACGGCATCGAGTGGGTAGGTGTGTGTGTGTGTGTGTGTGTGTGTGTGTGTGTGTGTGTGTGTGTACAATAAATATATGTGTACACACAAAATATGCTGGCGCAAGTAACGATCTGAGATATATGCAAGCCTTCTCGCGGCGTGTTGCTTTGGCTCGCGGTCGTTACCTCCGGTAAGGAGAATGCACGGGCATCGAGTGTGTGTGTGTGTGTGTGTGTGTGTGTGTGTGTGTGTGTGTGTGTGTGTACAATAAATATATGTATACACACAAAATAAATTGGGGCAAGTTGCGGTCTAAAATATATAAAGTCCCACGCGGCGTGTTGCTTTCGCTCGCGGTCGTTACCTCCGGTAGGGAGAATGCACGGGCATCGAGTGTGTGTGTGTGTGTGTGTGTGTGTGTGTGTGTGTGTACAATAAATATATGTATACACACAAAATAAATTGGGGCAAGTTGCGGTCTAAAATATATAAAGTCCCACGCGGCGTGTTGCTTTTGCTCGCGGTCGTTACCTCCGGTAGGGAGAATGCACGGGCATCGAGTGTGTGTGTGTGTGTGTGTGTGTGTGTGTGTGTGTGTGTGTGTGTACAATAAAAATATGTATACACACAAAATAATTTGGGGCAATCGCGGTCGTTACCTCCGACGCCGCTCGGGCGAGAATTTCTTCAAGTCCCACGCGGCGTGTTGCTTTCGCTCGCGGTCGTTACCTCCGGTAGGGAGAATGCACGGGCATCGAGTGTGTGTGTGTGTGTGTGTGTGTGTGTGTGTGTGTGTGGGTGGGTGTGGGTGTGGGTGTGTACAATAAATATATGTATACACACAAAATATGCTGGCGCAAGTAACGATCTGAGATATATGCAAGTCTTCTCGCGGCGTGTTGCTTTCGCTCGCGGTCGTTACCTCCGACGACGCTCGAGCCAAAATCATCCAAGTCCCACGCGGCGTGTTGCTTTCGCTCGCGGTCGTTACCTCCGGCGCCGCTCGAGCGAGAATTTCTCCGAGTCCCCCGCGGCGTGTTGCTTTCGCTCGTGGTCGTTACCTCCGGTAAGGAGAATGCACGGCATCGAGTGGGTAGGTGTGTGTGTGTGTGTGTGTGTGTGTGTGTGTGTGTGTGTGTGTGTACAATAAATATATGTGTACACACAAAATATGCTGGCGCAAGTAACGATCTGAGATATATGCAAGCCTTCTCGCGGCGTGTTGCTTTGGCTCGCGGTCGTTACCTCCGGTAAGGAGAATGCACGGGCATCGAGTGGGTAGGTGTGTGTGTGTGTGTGTGTGTGTGTGTGTGTTGTGTGTGTGTGTGTACAATAAATATATGTATACACACAAAATAAATTGGGGCAAGTTGCGGTCTAAAATATATAAAGTCCCACGCGGCGTGTTGCTTTTGCTCGCGGTCGTTACCTCCGGTAGGGAGAATGCACGGGCATCGAGTGTGTGTGTGTGTGTGTGTGTGTGTGTGTGTGTGTGTGTGTGTACAATAAAAATATGTATACACACAAAATAATTTGGGGCAATCGCGGTCGTTACCTCCGACGCCGCTCGGGCGAGAATTTCTTCAAGTCCCACGCGGCGTGTTGCTTTCGCTCGCGGTCGTTACCTCCGGTAGGGAGAATGCACGGGCATCGAGTGTGTGTGTGTGTGTGTGTGTGTGTGTGTGTGTGTGTGTGTGGGTGGGTGTGGGTGTGGGTGTGTACAATAAATATATGTATACACACAAAATATGCTGGCGCAAGTAACGATCTGAGATATATGCAAGTCTTCTCGCGGCGTGTTGCTTTCGCTCGCGGTCGTTACCTCCGACGACGCTCGAGCCAAAATCATCCAAGTCCCACGCGGCGTGTTGCTTTCGCTCGCGGTCGTTACCTCCGGCGCCGCTCGAGCGAGAATTTCTCCGAGTCCCCCGCGGCGTGTTGCTTTCGCTCGTGGTCGTTACCTCCGGTAAGGAGAATGCACGGCATCGAGTGGGTAGGTGTGTGTGTGTGTGTGTGTGTGTGTGTGTGTGTGTGTGTGTGTGTACAATAAATATATGTGTACACACAAAATATGCTGGCGCAAGTAACGATCTGAGATATATGCAAGCCTTCTCGCGGCGTGTTGCTTTCGCTCGCGGTCGTTACCTCCGGTAAGGAGAATGCACGGGCATCGAGTGTGTGTGTGTGTGTGTGTGTGTGTGTGTGTGTGTGTGTGTGTACAATAAATATATGTATACACACAAAATAAATTGGGGCAAGTTGCGGTCTAAAATATATAAAGTCCCACGCGGCGTGTTGCTTTCGCTCGCGGTCGTTACCTCCGGTAGGGAGAATGCACGGGCATCGAGTGTGTGTGTGTGTGTGTGTGTGTGTGTGTGTGTGTGTGTACAATAAATATATGTATACACACAAAATAAATTGGGGCAAGTTGCGGTCTAAAATATATAAAGTCCCACGCGGCGTGTTGCTTTTGCTCGCGGTCGTTACCTCCGGTAGGGAGAATGCACGGGCATCGAGTGTGTGTGTGTGTGTGTGTGTGTGTGTGTGTGTGTGTGTGTGTGTACAATAAAAATATGTATACACACAAAATAATTTGGGGCAATCGCGGTCGTTACCTCCGACGCCGCTCGGGCGAGAATTTCTTCAAGTCCCACGCGGCGTGTTGCTTTCGCTCGCGGTCGTTACCTCCGGTAGGGAGAATGCACGGGCATCGAGTGTGTGTGTGTGTGTGTGTGTGTGTGTGTGTGTGTGTGTGTGGGTGGGTGTGGGTGTGGGTGTGTACAATAAATATATGTATACACACAAAATATGCTGGCGCAAGTAACGATCTGAGATATATGCAAGTCTTCTCGCGGCGTGTTGCTTTCGCTCGCGGTCGTTACCTCCGACGACGCTCGAGCCAAAATCATCCAAGTCCCACGCGGCGTGTTGCTTTCGCTCGCGGTCGTTACCTCCGGCGCCGCTCGAGCGAGAATTTCTCCGAGTCCCCCGCGGCGTGTTGCTTTCGCTCGTGGTCGTTACCTCCGGTAAGGAGAATGCACGGCATCGAGTGGGTAGGTGTGTGTGTGTGTGTGTGTGTGTGTGTGTGTGTGTGTGTGTGTACAATAAATATATGTGTACACACAAAATATGCTGGCGCAAGTAACGATCTGAGATATATGCAAGCCTTCTCGCGGCGTGTTGCTTTGGCTCGCGGTCGTTACCTCCGGTAAGGAGAATGCACGGGCATCGAGTGTGTGTGTGTGTGTGTGTGTGTGTGTGTGTGTGTGTGTGTGTGTACAATAAATATATGTATACACACAAAATAAATTGGGGCAAGTTGCGGTCTAAAATATATAAAGTCCCACGCGGCGTGTTGCTTTCGCTCGCGGTCGTTACCTCCGGTAGGGAGAATGCACGGGCATCGAGTGTGTGTGTGTGTGTGTGTGTGTGTGTGTGTGTGTGTACAATAAATATATGTATACACACAAAATAAATTGGGGCAAGTTGCGGTCTAAAATATATAAAGTCCCACGCGGCGTGTTGCTTTTGCTCGCGGTCGTTACCTCCGGTAGGGAGAATGCACGGGCATCGAGTGTGTGTGTGTGTGTGTGTGTGTGTGTGTGTGTGTGTGTGTGTGTGTACAATAAAAATATGTATACACACAAAATAATTTGGGGCAATCGCGGTCGTTACCTCCGACGCCGCTCGGGCGAGAATTTCTTCAAGTCCCACGCGGCGTGTTGCTTTCGCTCGCGGTCGTTACCTCCGGTAGGGAGAATGCACGGGCATCGAGTGTGTGTGTGTGTGTGTGTGTGTGTGTGTGTGTGTGTGGGTGGGTGTGGGTGTGGGTGTGTACAATAAATATATGTATACACACAAAATATGCTGGCGCAAGTAACGATCTGAGATATATGCAAGTCTTCTCGCGGCGTGTTGCTTTCGCTCGCGGTCGTTACCTCCGACGACGCTCGAGCCAAAATCATCCAAGTCCCACGCGGCGTGTTGCTTTCGCTCGCGGTCGTTACCTCCGGCGCCGCTCGAGCGAGAATTTCTCCGAGTCCCCCGCGGCGTGTTGCTTTCGCTCGTGGTCGTTACCTCCGGTAAGGAGAATGCACGGCATCGAGTGGGTAGGTGTGTGTGTGTGTGTGTGTGTGTGTGTGTGTGTGTGTGTGTGTACAATAAATATATGTGTACACACAAAATATGCTGGCGCAAGTAACGATCTGAGATATATGCAAGCCTTCTCGCGGCGTGTTGCTTTGGCTCGCGGTCGTTACCTCCGGTAAGGAGAATGCACGGGCATCGAGTGTGTGTGTGTGTGTGTGTGTGTGTGTGTGTGTGTGTGTGTGTGTACAATAAATATATGTATACACACAAAATAAATTGGGGCAAGTTGCGGTCTAAAATATATAAAGTCCCACGCGGCGTGTTGCTTTCGCTCGCGGTCGTTACCTCCGGTAGGGAGAATGCACGGGCATCGAGTGTGTGTGTGTGTGTGTGTGTGTGTGTGTGTGTGTGTGTACAATAAATATATGTATACACACAAAATAAATTGGGGCAAGTTGCGGTCTAAAATATATAAAGTCCCACGCGGCGTGTTGCTTTCGCTCGCGGTCGTTACCTCCGGTAGGGAGAATGCACGGGCATCGAGTGTGTGTGTGTGTGTGTGTGTGTGTGTGTGTGTGTGTGTGTGTACAATAAAAATATGT
>JASTWL010001696.1:0-25977 GCA_035220575.1 Temnothorax rugatulus | reverse complement strand
AGAGTGTACGACTAAGAAGAAGAAGAAGAAGAACATATAAAAAATTAATTTATTTTGAAAAAAAGTTCTAATATTGTATTTATATTGAAAGTATTTATATTGAATCGGAAAAGGATTTATTGAAGTATTATTTGAAGTATTATTTAGATTGAAAAAGAAGTTCTCTGCTGCTCTTGGTCACAGTAATTTACAATTCTTATTTATTTTCGCTATCCGTGTCGTTTTCTTGCTTGAAAAAAAAAATGATTCCATCGTACGATTGTCATGTGGAGGATACGCAGTGATTGAACGAATATTGCTCTTGAGTGACAAAGAAACTCCGTAACAGCATTGTGTGTATGCTCTTATCCGTGCTTTAAATATTGAACATAATACATCTATAACAACTCATCAATGCGGTGCAAAGGCTTTGCACATAAAGTTTTTTATTACTTATGTACGGGTATACGTACATTGATAAAAGCAGAAAAAATAATTAGCAAAGCTATTTTAATGGATTGTGGAGATTCGTTGTATGTTACTGATTTTCCCAATATATATGAAAAGGATTGACTAGCTTTATCAATAACATTCATTGATCAATTCAGATCATTCAAAATGTCTACTGTAAATTTTTATTAAAATTAGACAAATAATAACACAGCCCCACAAAAAAATTTTTTTTCTGTCCGGCGGACCGGACTAGTCAATTCTTACGTATTTTGGGTCGCTGAATCCGAATCCGAGGTCAGAATTCAAAATTGGTTCGTGTTTTTTTTCTAATCTCAAGAACATACTTTTTTAGTACATTTGAGCCGTAATGAAAAAGCGCGAGCTAGTTTCGAAATTCTGACCGTGGATTCGGATTCAAAAGCTTGAATTACATAACAATTGACTAGATTTTTTAATAAAAAATGGAGATCCAATATGGCGGACCCAATATGGCGGATGTTTTTTCAAATTAATCCGATTCGCTTGAAACTTGGTACTCGGGGGTTTTTGTGGTCGCTGAATACGAATCTGACGTCAGATCATAACATAATCACACTGAAAATGCAGTTTTTCCCACATGACTCTGAGAAAGTACAAATCTTATATATTTGACATCCAAGACCACAATTAGTCAAAGTATATCCATGACTTGATCCTTCTGCAACCAGGGTACCTCGTGGTGACGGTGGGCAACGGATTTATTCCGGCGTTATAGATACGTATCTAACCCAGGAATTTCGCCTTTTTAGAGTTTTCAACCTAATACCTGCGACTGGTCTGATTACGTCACTCACACAGTCGTAAATCTCACTAATGCAGTCCCATGTAGCCCTTCGCATCCTCTAACCACAAGTTCGTTATGGAGAGTTCAGTTATAAAAAGATACGACTGTAACAGAAGAATTACTTCAGCGACCCCAAAAAACCCTCGAGTAACAAATTTTAGGTGAATCTGGTCAATTTTCAAAAACTCATCGAGTATACTGGATCTGCCATTTTGAATTTTGGAAAACTGACATCAGATTCGTACTCAGCGACCACAAAAACCCCCGAGTACCAAGTTTCAAGCGAATCGGATCAATTTGAAAAAACATCCGCCATATTGGGTCCGCCATATTGGATCTGCCATTTTTTATTAAAAAATCTAGTCAATTGTTATGTAATTCAAGCTTTTGAATCCGAATCCACGGTCAGAATTTCGAAACTAGCTCGCGCTTTTTCATTACGGCTCAAAATGTACTAAAAAAGTATGTTTTTTGAGATTAGAAAAAAAACACGAACCAACTTTTGAATTCTGACCTCGGATTCGGATTCTGCGACCCAAAATACGTAAGAATGGACTAGTCCGGTCCGCCGGACAGAAAAAATATTTTTTTTTTGTGGGGCTGTGTAATTGATATTTTATTCATAAAGTAGTTTTTTATGGTATATTGGATATTATTGATGATATACTATTTCATGCATCTTTGCTAATATATCATTAATATAGTTCTTCATAATCACCAACAACAAACTATTAGTGGAAATGTACCTATGGGTACTAAGTTAAAGTACCCAATCCTCATGGGACATGGGCATATTCCCAAGGAACATGAATATGTCCCCAAGGGACATGAGCATATTTCCAATTTTCATGGGTATGTCCCCAAGGGACATGGACATATTCCCAAGGAACATGGGTATATCCTTTTGGGAATATATATCCTCTTGGGGAAATACCCATGTTCCTTGGGAATATGCCCATGTCCCTTGGATACATACTCATGAGGCTTGGGTACTTTAAGGGTCGGCAGGAGACACGGTGGAGACGCCTATCGGCCGGCCTGGAATTACGGATTCGTAATAACCAGATTTTAGCCAAAATACCGAATGAATCTTATTCCATTTAGGATATTCTTAATCAGTAAGCTCATTTGTAGTCAGCTACAGAGCTATTTTATGAAAAAAGGTAAAAATAAAAATTTTTAATAAACTTGGGGGAATGGGCAGCTAGTAACGGGTAAGGTTGGGTTAGCCGCGAGTCCGTATTTAATTTATTATAAATTTTTAAGAGCAAAAATGCAAAATCGGGCTCTGTAGCTGACTGCATTATTATATAAAGAGTATAAAAAAAAAAATTCACGAATCTATGTAACTTATTTTATGAGAAATCTTGTTATTACGATTCTCACTAGATTTAAGGAGCTGGGGAAATTTTCGTGGTAACATACTGACTGCTTGACAAGGAGAGAGCATCATTTTCATTGAAGGACAGACATACAATCTGCTGTCTCGGCTGTCTCCTTCTCCACGCGCCGGCTATGCGACGTTGCGACGTTGCGACGTTGCCACGATGCCACGCATTTCGGGTATCGCGTACGGTGTCTCGCCGAGTGCCAAGTCTCGAGTTGGCAAATCGACGATGCGCTACGAAACATTTATAAATATTTATTTAATTATATTTACATATATATATATACATATATATATATATTTATATATATATATAATTATAAATATAAAATTTATAAATATATAAATTTATAAATATAAAAATTGCAAATATAATTAAATAAATATTAATAAACATAAAAATTAAAATTTGTAAGGATAATGTATAAATAGCAATCTCTGTTTTTGCCAATACGCTCTTTTATCTGAAAAAAGTCCTACATTAAAAACATAAACTTTAGCATAGTATAGCATGATATTTAAATTTAATATTTAAATGCATAATAATAATTAAATAAATATTAACTATCGAGAAAAAAATTGTAGTTTATAGTGTTCTTCTTACTCTTATTAAGTTTATAATTTTAGCTATGCATGTTTAAACGGCCAAATCACGAGCGCTAAAAGAGAGATATTAGATTAAAATAGAAACAATTTATTAAACAAACAATACATACGGTTAACGTTTCGACTGTACTTATAGTCTTCTTCGGAACGGATTGCTATGAAAGAATTAGAAAATAAATATCAAAAAACATGATAACGTGTTTAAGTTAACATACTAAAACATTAAACAATATCTTAATAACATAAATAAAATAAACCATCTAATTGAATAACAAATATAAAAACGCCGGAATAATCGATTAAGACCATAATGACAGCATACCTAAAGCCGTAGCCGAATAAGAAAAGGATCAATGTGCCCCCATACGGATCACGCTCATTTTTTTTTCCTTTGATTGCTATCAGTGTCACTTACAATTCAGTAGTCACAAATATTAGTCCTTAATATTGAACCGTTTTGGTGTAAAAAATAAAAATAAAAATTTTGAAAATAATTCATATCTTTTGATCGGCTTAACTGATTTTGATGAAATTTTAATATGTTGTAGATATCATTGAGACACATTTGTGGAAAATTCGAGAAAGGTTTCTGATAACAGAAACATTGATAAAAAAAAAACAAATAAATGCTCTTGCTTTTTTTAAATCCCGATATCTTTCTGGCACAATTACGAAAAATTTTTTGTAGAATCTTGGGGTAGTTTCTTATCAGACATAATTTTTTGGAAGCAATAAAATGGATACGCTGTACTTAAAAAAAATAAAGTATTTTTTTTATTTTTAAAAAATATGATATGCTTTTGTTACGATTGCCATATATTTTATGTAGAATTTCGGGATAATATTCTACAAGTAATTTTTTTTGAACCAATAAAATAGGCGGAAGTTTAAAAAAGAAATATTGTTTTTAATTTTTTTAAATTATGATATGCTCTTTGTACCATTGCCATATTTTTTTGTAGACTTTTGAGACGGTATTCTACAAGTAATTTTTTCAAACAAATAAAATGGGTTGAAGGTACTTTAAGAAACAAAATATTTGTTTTCAAAATTACCATATAGTTTTTTGATACCATCGCCATATTTTTGTTTAGAATCTTGGAATGGAAACCAACAATAAGTAATTTTCCGGAATCGATTAAATAAATGGTTGCAGCTACTTAAAAAATAATAAAATAAAGTGAAATAATTGAAATAATTATAAAAGAATAAACTATTATCGTATTAAATCAAATGTTTATTAATGAAGTACACATACACATACACATACACACATTCAAAATAATGAAGTATACGTATACATTCGTTCGCATAATTACTCTTATACTACCCATTATTTACCGTTATATTTATATGGATGGACTAATATTCATCACTATATTTTCATTGATAATAGGCGTGATGCCGTCTGTTTTAAATATATTTAAATATATTTCAAACAGACGGCATCACGCCTATTATCAATGAAGATAGTGATAAAGATTAGTCCATCCATATGAATATAACTATAGTGTAAATAATAGTATGAGAGTGATTATGGGAATGAATGTGTATGTGTACTTCATTATTTTGAGTGTATGTGTATGTGTATGTGTATGTGTACTTCATTAATAAACATTTGATTTAATACGCGATTGTGGCTTATCCTTTTATAATTATTTCAATTTACTTTATTTTATTATTTTTTTAGTACCTGCACCTATTTATTTAATTGATTCCGGAAAAATTACTTGTTGTAGGATTCCATTTCAAGATTCTAAACAAAAATATGGTGATGGTACCAAAAAACTATGATAATTTAAAAAATATATATTTTGTTTCTTAAAGTATCTTCTACCCATTTTATTGGTTTGAAAACATTACTTGTTGTAGAATACCGTCTCAAAAGTCTACAAAAAAATATGGCAATGGTACAAAGAGCATATCATAATTTAAAAAAATTAAAAACAATATTTCTTTTTTAAACTTCCGCCTACCTATTTTATTGGTTCGAAAAAAATTACTTGTAGAATACTATCCCGAAATTCTACATAAAATATATGGCAATCGTAACAAAAGCATATCATACTTTTTAAAAATGAAAAAAATACTTTATTTTTTTTTATGTACAGCTTACCCATTTTATTGCTTCCAAAAAATTATGTCTGATAAGAAACTACTCCAAGATTCTACAAAAAATTTTTCGTAATTGTGCCAGAAAGATATCGGGATTTAAAAAAAGCAAGAGCATTTATTTGTTTTTTTTTTTATCAATGTTTCTGTCATCAGAAACCTTTCTCGAATTTTCCACAAATGTGTCTCAATGATATCTACAACATATTAAAATTTCATCAAAATCAGTTAAGCCGATCAAAAGATATGAATTATTTTCAAAATTTTTATTTTTATTTTTTACACCAAAACGGTTCAATATTAAGGACTAATATTTGTGACTACTGAATTGTAAGTGACACTGATAGCAATCAAAGGAAAAAAATGAGCATGATCCGTGTGGGGGCACATTGATCCTTCTTATCTGGCTACGGCCTTTAGGTATGTTGTCATCGTGCAATAAGTATGTATATATATAATTATGACATATATGTGATATAACTTACATATAATATTACAGAAATAAAACTTATTGTGAAATATTTTCGTATAATGTGAAACAAAGTTTTGTAATATTAAAAAAAAGAACAAAAAACGGAGTATTCAATCAACATTATTATCCATCTAATTTTTAAATACATCAGGATCTCAATATTTGTTGCAAAATTTTAACAACAAAACTACGTGTGTACCGCTGATATAAAATCATTTTGATAAATTATTCTAGTTTATTGTGGATTTTCTAAATACGTCAACAAAACACAAAATTCATCTAGATTTTTATTTATTTCTTGCATATACTAATTAATGTATGTTGAGATACTGCACCTCTCTGGCCACCTTCTAATGCATAGCACACAGTCTTATCCAATATAATACCGACTTTATTGGTACTATCTCATTGATGTTTACTGCTTTTCTATTATTAAATTTTGTAGTTTTGGAATTTTCATTTATAACTAATTCACCTATAATATATAAAATAGATATTATTTTCAAGTTACATCATATTTTAAACACAGAGAATATGACAGATATATATATATATATATATATATATATATATATACCTGTATATCATTTACTTTAATCTTACCATTGATAATAATGCCAAGGAGTTTGATGTTGAAAATTTATAATTACTTACATTGTATGTATAATTGTATTTGAATAAATCATTTGTCTTAGATACATGATTTTCTTCAAGTATTCCCAAAGATTTCTTAGTAAGTAGGTATATGATATGATATAAAATCATTTTGATAAATCATTTGTTTATTGTGGATTTTTTAAATATATTAGCAAAACACAAAATTCATCTATGTTTTCATTTATTTCCTGCATACTAATTATAATGTATGTAAAGAGTTACTGCATCTCTTGCACCTGTAATAATTTTTTTCCTTGTAATATAAATGAATGATGTAAAACATCATTCCTTTTATTTGTATGGAAATAAATAGGCAAGCAACAAAAAAAAGACAAAAATTATTAGAGGTGCAAGAGATGCAGTAACTCTTTTACATACATTATAATTAGTATGCAGGAAATAAATGAAAACATAGATAAATTTTGTGTTTTGCTAATATATTTAGAAAATCCACAATAAACGAATAATTTATCAAAATGATTTTATATCATATCATGTACTTACTAAGAAATCTTTGGGAATACTTGAAGAAAATCATGTATCTAAGACAAATGATTCATTCAAATACACTTATGCATTAGAAAGTGGCCAGAGAGGTGCAGTATCTCAACATACATTATAATTAGTATGCAAGAAATAAATGAAAACTTAGATGAATTTTGTGTTTTGCTGACGTATTTAGAAAATCCACAATAAACTGGAATGATTCATCAAAATGATTTTATATCAGCGATGCACACGTAGTTTTGTTGTTAAAATTTTGCAACAAATATTGAGATCCTGATGTATTTAAAAATTAGATGGATAATAATGTTGATTAAATAAAGTTCTTTCTTATGCTTCTCTAATCTATTTTTTATGAGTCAATGTAATTTTCATTGAAATAAGTATATGTAGTTTAAAAATTTTATCTTATACATTGGTACTGTCTAATATAGATTAGAGAAGCATAAGGGATTATGCTTAGCTGGAAGGTGAAAATTTTCGGGGATTTTTATAAGAAAGTTCAATTTATTTTTTCTTAAACAGAAAGTTGATATCAAAAGTACATATATTGAACAACATTCAGAATTTTTTTTGTTAAAAAATATTGTAAATTAAGGAAGTTACGGCTACTTCTGATTTTCCAGAGGTGTCGTGCGGTGTACACGATAACTCCAAGCCAAATCATCTGAAATCAAAAAACCAAAAAGATTCTGTTAGTATATGAATATATCTTGTTCGTGAACAAAGGATTTTTTGAAAAAATAATTTTTGACAAAATGGCGACCGTTTTAAGGAAAAGCGCAATTTTTCAGGCTCTTAATTTTTCGTTTTTCTTCAATAAAAAAAAAGTTTTCATTAAAAAAACCCCCCTTCGTTCACGAACAAGATATATTCATATACTAACAGAATCTTTTTGGTTTTTTTATTTCAGATGATTTGGTTTGGAGTTATCGTGTACACCGCATGGACCGCATGACACCTCTGAAGAATCAGGAATGGCCGTAACTTCCTTAATTTACAATATTTTTCAACGAAAAAAATTCTGAATGTTGTTCAATATATGTACTTTTGATATCAACTTTTTGTTTAAGAAAAAATAAATTGAACTTTCTTATAAAAATCCCCGAAAATTTTCACCTTCCAACTAAGCATGACCCCATAAGAAAGAACTTGATTTCATCATAGATTGCAGGAACAGATACAATCATGCAAGTAATGTGACAATTTTTCGTCAAATAATTTTTAAAATAATTTTATTACAAAACTACGCAATTAGGCAGTTCTGTATTGGATAAAATTAAAAAAAAATAAAATAACAACTTTTTTACTTGATATAGTTTCTATAGATAGTCACTCTCTAAAATACGACAATATCAGAAATGTTAAATAAATGAGAATTAGAACATATTATTATGAGAACACTTTGCAATAAGTATGTATATATATAATTATGACATATATATGTGATATAACTTGCATATAATATTACAGAAATAAAACTTATTGTGAAATATTTTCGTATAATGTAAAATAAAGTTTTGTAACATTAAAAAAAAGAACAAGAAACGGAGTGTTCAATCAACATTATTATCTATTTAATTTTTAAATACATCAGGATCTCAATATTTATTGCAAAATTTTAACAACAAAAGTACGTGTGCACCGCTGATATAAAATCATTTTGATAAATCATTCCAGTTTATTGTGGATTTTCTAAATACATCAGCAAAACACAAAATTCATCTAGGTTTTAAAACCGGGTGCTTGTTAGCCTTGGTACGTTACTGCCTTCTGCTACGGACGCGGACGGCCAGAAAGCATTTTCAGGCCGTATGTCTCTCTACCGTGCGTCCGCGTGAGCAATTCAATGCAATGGTGTGTGTACGTATTCACACATACACCACTACATAGAACCTGAAATTAGTTTTTCAACGTTGGTAACACTGAAACCGGAGTTTCGCGTTGTCACCACGCGAGGTCTCCAATATCAATTCGGAGTTTGCCTGGGTCTCCTGCCGACCCTTAACTTAGTTTCCATAGGTACATTTCCACTAGGGAATTATCATTTTATATTTGCAATCCTACTATATTTTTACTTAAAATGATTACAATTTATGGTAAAAATTTTACATGGGTCAGTTATACTATGTCTATATTGTTATTATAACCAACATTATGGTAACATTTACTATAAATATGATAATTCTAACTATAATTATTTTACTATGACTACGTTTACACGGCGGCTTATAAGCCGAAGTTATAACTGCCGTATACTATCCGATCCAAAACATTTCTTCTTTTGATCATAATAATCATTTAAATAAGAGCTTCTTTTGATTTTAAACTACACTTTCTAGTATGTATATATCAAAAGAGATTAATTCAAATGTTTAGAGTATGAAAGAGGCTCATATTTAAGTAATCATGTTGATAAAAAGAAGAAAAGTTTTGGATCGGATAGTATACGGCAGTTATAACTTCGGCTTATAAGCCGCCGTGTAAACGTAGTCTATGTCATTATGGTTCTAAATACCATATATTTTTCTCTCACTCTCTTAATAAACTCGAAGCATATCTTATCTTTTTTATCAAAAAATGGCTGAAACCGTCACCGAGCTGGAGTAAGCCCTGAACGTCCTGAGGGATAGAAATGCTGATCAAGTTCACGAACCACTTTTTTTGTATATATAAGAGAGACATGGAGATGTTTTCCAAGAAGGAAGCAGGATCCAAAGAAACCTCTCCACTCCTATCAGACGCAGTATGTGTAATCGGATTGAAAGAGTATTTCCAGGTCGTATTTGAAAGATTTCTGTGTGTACCTGACCTAAGTCCAGCACGAACGTTACCCCGGTTCTCGACATTTTCAATCCAAAAATAATTAACACGCCCGATGTCACGTAATGAGTCATGAATTCCCTAAATTGCTTTTTTATTCAATCAAGAATTTTGTGCTTTATTAAATTTAATCAAAATTTTAGTACTTTATTTAGTACTTTATGATCGCCAAATATTAAGACACGATTAAATTATAAGATTGAACATACGACGATAGATTGCGATCGCTAATTGAACACGATATCATTGCTTATGTTCATGTGATACTTTGCACATGTACTTAGTACTTTATTAAATTTTAAGATCTAGCAGCGCCAAGTTTTTTTTACAAGAAAAATTTATTTATTTTATTTTAATAAAATATTTTTATTTTGTACCGTTATCTCTTTAATTTGTTGTGATTAAAATGATTTATTGTAATATTATAATTTTGTTAAAAAGAATTAAAGCTTGGGTTGGAACGAGAAGATCCTTGAATGGGAATACAATGATACGTACCATTTGAGTTTTATTTTTTTAAAGTAGTTGCGCAACAATTATTTTTCAAAGTATATATATTCTCTTTGCAATTGGCGCAATTTAAAGATTTCAAATCTTTTTTTGAAATATAATAAATACTTACCTAATTGTTTCACTTCGTTGCTCATTTATGCTGTTATTGTTACAGGGTTACATTCTTTGAAAACCGGCTCATCTAGGTCAATTATTGTTTGAATTTCGTCGTGGGTCGGCCATTTTTTCCCTTCCTTATTTTCCTCAAAGTATTTTGCAAATTCTTTTTTTAAAATATTTTTTTCCTCCTCAGTCCAAAGTTTGTCACGTTTCCCTTTTTTTTGCTAGAAAAAAACAGGGTATTATATAAAAAAGTACTCATAAAACATACATGAAAACGATAAATTATCAGTATATTGTGCACTAACGGAAGAAGGTTACATTTTTCAGTCAAGTGTGAAGTGACAAGTGTGAAGTTTTAGACTCGTGTGGGTGCACACAGTTCACACTGTAAACTGTGTGCAACCACACGAGTCTAAAAAGTCTTCGACCTGTGGTGCACACGATATTTTTCACAATGATTTTACAGAAATGTTCGAGTTTTAAATGCCTGTAGAGCGAGGCTAAAGTGGTTAATTTTCACACCGGGCTTACTTTTCTCCCTAGAAAAGAAAACTTTTTGCCCGCTACATCATCAATCTTTTTCCCTAGAGAGGAAAGTAAGCCCGGCGTGAAATTGGCCCGGCGTCACTTTCGCTTCGCTCTACAGACATTAAAAGTCGGGGCAGTAATTCTTCAGTTCGCCTAATTAAATACACATACACAACACGCAATGCTAAATTCGCGATACAACTGGCTCTTATGCCCGTTTCATTATTTAATGATAATGATTTTTTAAATAAATAATGAAAGGTACATTATCTATGAACAACTATAAAATGTAATATAATCTTTTGTTTAAAATAGCATTATACGGAAATAACAGGATAGGAAAATATGGAGATACGCGTCCAACCAGTCTTCGAACTGAAAATATGATGATATGGAAATAAATAAAAGCCTTGGTTACATCATTCGACGATCCATCAATTTTATTGCAATTCAATTTCTAGAGATACTTTTTGTAGCGATTCTTTATGCAGAATATAAAAATTATAGATCAATAAAAAATACAATTTTTTTTAAAGTAAAACGCATTTCTCTGTATATTTGAGAGGCCACAGAATTATATTACTAATCCTTTGTCTATTCAATCAATCACTGAATAGGATATTTATAGACTTCGCCAACAAGATGATATTTCCCGGTAAAACATTTTTCACATAAAAACATAAATATATATAATTATATATAAAATGTGTACATATATATGTTTTTTTTCTCTTGTATAATCTGTGTTCGTATATACAGAAAAAATAAAAAAAAGAAGAACCTAAAAATATTTAAAAAGATTATTTTTGCATTGTATTTTATATATATATATATATATATATATATATATATATATATATAAACATAACAATATTATTATATATTTACAACATTATGATAATAATATCATATATATTATATATATTTATATAGCTAATTTTGCATATTGTTTCGCGATTAACGTTGGAATGTTTTAATTTTAGTTCTGTTGTCAGCTTACCAGAAGTGGCTGCCGGAATCCGCGCACGCAGAAGTGGCACAGATATGGCCGCCTTTGTAATTAAGAATAAGACATTAGGATTGTAATTATACAGTTTTTTAGATAATTAAATTATTTTATATAATATGAAAAAAATCGAAATGCATCAGTTTTAGCCTTCCAGGTGCGTGGGTATACGGCGGTACGGCATCTGAGCCAAAATATCTGCTCGTAACTGTAAAACTGGGAAGCCTGCCTTAAAAAAAGTAGGTGGGAGAAGCGGAAAAGAGACTCAGGGCCAGTGGTGCGATTCTGTAACTCGGTATGCGCTCCTGCAGTTGTGCAGGTATACTATATGATGAAAAGCTACGCAATGACAATATAACGATAATACTGCAGTAACGAGTTACAGAATCGCAACTCAGAGCCGTTACGAAAGATCAATATGATGTATAGGTCAATATGACGTTAAAATGGTCATTTTGATAAGACGTCGTAAAGCGCCGCGCTGTCGACCGCCGTCACGAAACGTCGTCATCGTCGTCGTCGTCATTCACAGTCCTCGTCATCATTGTCTTTCCGTTGACTTCCTCCGATACTTCCGATAGTTTCTCCAGCAAGGGGTCGATTGTGTATCTTGAAATAATGAGGTAAAAATTATAAAAGTAAGAAAATTCATTAGCGTATCTACGATTTTATTTATCAAAATCTAGTAAAATCTGTTCACTTTTGTAATTTTCACCTCGTTTCAAGATACACAACCGACCTCCAGACGTACGCGGTGGTTTATTTTATCGACGATAAAAGTTGGCGGGAAGTCGACTTTTCGTGATGACGGGAAGTCGACTTTTAATCGGTGGTTTTTGAGACATTCGCCGACTTCAAGTCGACTTAAAGTCGACTTTCGTCCTTAAAAAAGTCGACTTCTCTGCCAAGTCAGTTTCGGTAGAAGTCGACTTTTTTAAAGTGGACTTTTTGCTCTTAGGGTATATTTACCTTCGCTGCTCTAAATTGTTATCGTACGTTTCGATCCCTATTCGGACCATCTTCAGCAACTAAACAGAATTTACAATTTAGGTAATAGAACATAAAATAATATATATATTTAAGTTTTTTTTGTCAGTCGCTATTAATTCCAGTTTTTATATGTATATTTTTTAATATAGTTTATTATTAAAATAGGAAATATATTTATATTTTTCATTGATATACCTACTCATCAAATTATTGCAAGAAAAATATTTTTTTAAACAGTATAAAATAGTATAATTTCTCTTAAAATATAATTTTATTTACTTGTTTAAAACTTTCTTTGCTCAAACATTTTCTGTGGAATTGCAAAAGCAGAAAAGAATATAGTGACTGCAATCAATATACAATGTAACTTCTGATTGGGTTGAACAAATTTTACGTTTTCATACTTTGCTTTTCCGCTCCTAATGTGAATCTCGTCTTGCTTGTTCTGTAAAGATTTGTGGTGGACTCTTTGCAAAATCTGTTTTCGACAGATTTTAATAGCTGAAGATAATAAGAGAAACATTTTTATTAACAAACTTTATTTATATTCGTAATACATCCATTACCGAAACCACAGTGCATTCAAATATTAAAGAGACATTTCGTCTCATGATGTAATATTGCGAATAGTTGTTACTTGCACGCACATATACATACACACACGCATGTACGCATCCATCATAATTGCATTTGTCTACAAGTATTTCTCCATTCCTTCAAAAATCATGGACACGTGACATGACATCATGCATTGTTATTGTTCTGATATCGATCAAAGTGAATTCGATGTCAAGTACTATGGTCAATAGCAATTAATAATAACATCGGGTTTTCCCGCCGGTGGGCGCTGCCGGTGACCCCGAAGCTTCAGATGACTTGAATACAGGCGGCGAGGGTGAGGGGGAGGGCCGGGCAAACGTTGGTGCGGCTCCTCCAGCTTGAAAATTGGTCACAGCTGCAGCCTTCTGAATTGGCAAAGCATTCCCACACAGCAAAATATATCTCCAAGATATCTAGAAGATATCTGAATGACGGAATATCTGATTGCGCAAGATATCATGAGAATATCTCAAAGACATCTCCAAGATCGCGAAAAGCCATGATAATTTCATCTTCAGATATGATATCTGATTCTGGATATATATCGGATATATATACCTCATTAAAAACAGATATGTTTTATATATAATATATACAGTATAGTAATATTTAATATTATTATATCTAACATTAAATTATATACAATATTAAGGAATAAGTGTCAGGTGTCATAGAAAAGTTGTTCTTCACAAAAAATTATTTAATAAAACAGTTTACAAAAAATATATAATTATATCTATCTCTTATACATTTTAATTTCACAGCATATTATATATGATAATAAACTTTAGTCACATGAAAAAACAAAATTAAAATTAATAATGTTGTATAATGCAAAGCATATTACAATGCATTATATATAACTAAAATCTTTTTTATATTCTGTAGTATTACTGTGAGGAAAAATATAAATATTACTTCTAATAATCGCATAAAGCGCAATACTACATTCGTTAATTTTTTTTTAATGACTTTATAGGCTACTATGATGAATCATCATCTGAGTGTTTGACATAAGGAACTAGTTTTTTATTATTAATATCGGGAAGGTGCTTGTTACTGTCATCTTCCACATCAGTTAAAGAAGCTTCACTTTGTTCACCACTTTCATTCAAAATAGAGGTTTCTTCCGTTTCAGACATATGTTCATAAAGATCTGGGTTTCTTTCATTCTGTTGCTTTGCTTCCCATCTGTCAAGAATAAAAGAAATTAGAATTAACATAAACAAAAAACGAGATTAATACAGTAAGTTACTTACGTTTTAGCTCGGCCAATTGACTGACGAAGAAACTCTTTGATACCTGTAATAACATCTTCTTCAGTAGCATCAGGTGCAACCATTGTATCTATATGTTTAGTATGCCTAGTTGCACCTACACAGATAAGAATAAACATAATCAAAAAAGAAAGAACGATGAGATATCACTATCTTAAAAGTTTACCTTACAAAACATACAGCTGTATACATAAGATTTGGTAATCACGATGCTTTTAATAACACAAAGTAAAAGGAGGGGGAGTGTAAAAGTGGCCGTTTTGTGCCCCGATGGGGAACCTGTGAAACATTTTTTTCCACCTTATTTGAGGTTGAAATAAGAAGGAAATAATGGTCATTTACCCAGGAAACTACGGGAAATATTTTAAAATCTATAATAAATGTGTTTAAAACGTCTGTTAATATACTATTATATACAATTTCATGATGTAAAATTCATTAAATAGAAATGTAGTGCTTGTTTTAAAACGTTTCACCTTTTATTAAACCACTCAAACACAGTTATTTTAATAGACGTTTTAAACACATTTATTATAGATTTTAAAATATTTCCCGTAGTTTCCTGGGTAAATGACCATTATTTCCTTCTTATTTCAACCTCAAATAAGGTGGAAAAAATGTTTTACAGGTTCCCCATCGGGGCACAAAACGGCTACTTTTACACTCCCTCCTTATAAATAATAAAATAACTTGCAAGCTTACAAATGACGGCAGTCAGCAGTCAGCATTAAAAAGACAAAATTGTCGTTTGCCTTTCCCTCCCTTTCCAACTGTATTTTGTTGTAAGAGTGCAATGGATGATTCTTCCCATGATTGCCATCGTGATTTTTTTGAAATTTTTTCCACTTATCTTAGATAGATGCGAAATCTGAAAAAAAGGGAGAGTGTGAAAACAATATTAGTTAAATGTACAGAGTATTAAAAATCAGAAATATGTAATTAATTACACAGTAAATTGTACAATAAACCACACGAATTAGCATTGTAGAATAAAATGCTTATACATATTTTGGAACACGTGAGGGAATTAAACACAAAGTAGCAGAATTTTACTTTTATAATATTCTTAATAGTATTTTTTGTTTCGTGAATAAGAAATTCCATATATGATACACACACACACACACACACACACACACACACACACACATACACAGAGAGAGATATTTCTTTTGTTAATACTCGCCACTTTACTTCTGTAAGCTTTGTCAAATTGTTGTCAAATTTTGCTAAAGACTGCACATCATTAATACATTTAAGAACGTCAATATAAAATTGATTGTGTAAAGATGCATGGCAGTAAAACGTGAGTAGTAAGCTATTGACCAACCACAGTCGATTATTCTTGAATTGTAAAAATCCCATTAAGGCCTTGGCACATAGAAAAATTTAAGCAGTAAAACTCAAGCAGTAAGCAAATCAGCCAATCACAGTCAAGAACTTAAGGCACGGCCCTAAGCGGTAGCGAATCCATACTGTTGATTTCTTACTGCTTAAGTTTTACTGCTTAAGTTTTTCTATGTGCCAAGGCCCTTAGTCAACAGCTTACTGCTTATGTCTTACTGCATACTGTTGCGGCTATTGTAGACGAGCCATTAAGTTTAGGTTATGTTAGGTTAGCTTTTGTCAACAGACCAATAAACGATAAGATTTTAATATTCACGATATATTGATAACTATAGTAAAGAATTTTGTTTCATTACGGCTATATTTTTGATATTTTAGACTTTCATGATGTAGTAAAATGCTTAATCTGATGTCGTGTTTTTCATAGGCAGAACGTCGGAATTAAATTCATGAAGGACGCGGCAGCATCTTGGAAGCCAGATCAGGCTATAGTTTTTTATACCACAATTTATCATTTTGTAAATTACGCAGTAATACTTACATCAATTGTAATATAGAAAGTCGATGATATAGGGAGTCAGATGCACGAATATTGCCGACGTGACCGTTGAAACCAGTTGAAACGTGACTAGCGAAAACACAGCATTGGCACATGGACACACATGGAGGAGTCAACGCCGTCAACGGTCGCCCGTCATGCGCATGTGTGATTACGTCACAGCTCTAAAGCGGGGAGCACACACTTCTGCACAACGCATAATGCGTAAGCATAAGAAAATTGATTGGTCCATATACAGATATACATGTGCATAAGGAAATAGACCAATCAATTTTTTTATGCTTGTGCATTATGCGTTATGCAAAAGTCTGTGTTTCCCGCTTATGTGATCAATCCCAACACATGACATATGCATATATCATTCTCCCTCTATTTAACATTGGCCGCATTCAGGAACCAACTGTTGAGTGAGTGGTCAGTGATTCTTTAATATGATTGGTTCTTACCTTTGGTTCTTCTCCGGATCTAAGTGTAAGAACCAATCATAATAAGCGCTCAATCAACAGTTGTGTTTCCTGAACGCGGCAGTAGTAAGTGGCTAGGTATGGGGCGTCAAAACAAACCCCCACCACCGACCCCGCCGGCGCCAGGGGCGTGGCCAGACGGTCTGCCCACGTGACCTCGGAGCGCTCTGATTGGCTGCCGTGAGAGGGGTGGGGGTAACGAGGTAATTAAATGGAGCGTTTTGATTGGATACCCCATACCTAGCCAGCGTTTTGATTGGATACCCCATACCTAGCCAGCGTTTTGATTGGCTCCCCCGCCTAGGGTGTCTGGCTACATTGAGGGGGTAGCACGTGGTGGAAGAGTAGGAGTCAAAAATGGCGGCTTCAAATAGCACGTTTTGATTGGATACCCCATAGCTAACCAGCGTCTGATTGGCTCTCCCGCGCCTAGGGTGTCTAGTGTCTAGTGACTTTTTCGAGAATGCACGTGGCGTGGACGACAACGAAACAAAAATGACGGATTCAAATTAGTAACTAAATGGCGCGTTTTGATTGGATACTCCATACCTACCCAACGTCTGATTGGCTCTTTCGCCTAAAGCTCACCAGCGTCTTTTTGGGTCTGCACGTGGTGGACGACGCTAAGCTAAAATAAGGATATGATGCTAAGATGCCGAAAACAGAAAGTGGAATTTTTATGTTTTCAGAGAATAGTTTTCATGATTTATGACCGTGTTCTTTTAGGACTTGGGTCTGGACAAAGAGTTTTCGAAACAATGAAATACGTGAAACTTATTTTCTGGAGAAAGGAGAGGGTAAAACAGGAACGGACAGGTTCGCTTTGTAACGTGACAAAATTATTTCGTTTTAAATAAAAGTTTTTATTATTGAGCGCATTCGAAAAATATTTACGAGGTAGACTTCAACTAATTCTGAAAAAATAAGAGAAAAGGAATTTGTTGCGGAGAACGTGAGGATTGAAGAAAAATAGAAGAAAGTAGAAGTTACAAAAAATGTTTATTGCTACAAATTCTTCTTCATAGGAAAAATACAAATTGTTCAAACAATAATGTTATAAAATTTACAATCCGCGATTCGACAAAATTATACGACGGATTTCGGTGAAGCGCAGCAAAATAAGTTCTAAAAATACTATATTAAAATACATATCGAGGAAAGTTAAATCGGTTATTTGCGTACGTACATTACGCTCGATGTCGTTGTAATTTCCTCTGAGAGTTAATTTCACAATATCTTCATCTATATAATTGTTAGGAAGATTTAACTCTATTTCTTTAATAAGATAACGCGCGCAATTGTTAACATTTTCAGCCACTGATTTTAATTGTGATAAATGTGCATCGATACATTTCACAATATTTTTCAGTCCGATAAATGTAGGCTTCTGCATCACAATTGCCACTGCGAAAGTTTTTCGTTTCTTCGTCGGTGGACAATTTTCCTCGTCTGTTCGTTGATCCATCCCGGTGGAAGTACTCTCCTCGTTTTCCTTGTACGCCAGCAATATGGATCTTGCTCCGTAGGCCGATGTAAAATTGACGGAGATATTGTTAATGGAGATAGAATTCGGCTTCAATTTGGTTTCTCCATTTAAATATTCGCTCACGAGTCCCATGTTCTCTTGAAACTGCTGCCACGATTTCTCGTCGAAATAAACGCCGTCCGCACAGTTGCCGGTTAATTTGACCAGCGGCACGAAAACCCCCTCGGATGTTGCTTGCAAACCCACGTGAATTCTCTTCGTATGGGAGCTGTTGAGTCCATATGTTGTCGATAGTAAGCATATGTAATTGCTCATTTCTTCCCTCGAAGTCGAGTCCCTTATTGGAAATCCCTTTATCAGGAATAACGCGTGTGAACATCCGCTTTTCAGAATTATTAGCGTCTTCTCTGTGACTAGCCATTGTTCTTATTTCTTCGTAATATCGGCAGACACACACACACACACACACACACACACACACTAATTGAAAAGTCAGATGTGACAGTTATACTTTTTCACTGGTGTACGTCTTGTCGCTTCGAACGATGGGACTCGAATGATTTTGACTTCGTAACGTTAGTCAAAACGTTAACTTCGCTTGCGTCGTTTTAGAAAAATTAGTCTGCGCGCGCAGAAAAAAATTAGAAAACTCTAGATTTTTCTAGACTTTTCTAGATTTTGCTAGTTTAAACTATAAATTCTGATGTATAGGGAGCTAAGAAAATTTGTTAATAAAAAGATCGGCTAAAAATTTTATACAAGAAGTGTAATAGTTATAAAATTTTTAAATAAAAATATTTCTAAGAAATAAAGGAACAACAAAAATCTATCCAAGCTCTTCTTCTGCCGGAAGCAATAAATCAATAAATTTTCCGAGTTGTAATAGTAATAAATCTTTCTATGTTGGTAATGTATCATTAGTACAAAAATTCAATAGAGGAACTTTTGTGTTTTTAGAAAAAATGTTTTGTGTAAAATTTAACCGATCTCTTTTGTGTTGGAAACAATAAAACAATAAATTTTCCGGTTGTAGTAATAAATCCTTCTAGTTAATGGGACATATAACATTAGTAGAAAAATTCAATGGAGAATTCTTTGTAAGTTTTTAGATAAAAATGTGTTTTTGTGTAAACCGATTGTGTGTTTAACCGAACTCTTTTTGTGTTGGGAACAATAAATCAATAAATTTTCTGGTTGTAGTAATAAATCCTACTAAATGTATGTTGGAACAAAGCATTACTATAGAAATTTCTAATAAAGAATTCTTTGTAAGCCCTTAGATAAAACAATTTGTTTTCGAGAATGGAAGAGTAAAGGCATAGATAAGCTTTCACCGAAAATTTTCACGCTTTCATCGGTAAGGGAGAGTGGGTAGAGAGTGGGGGAAAGCCTCAAATTTGTTAACCAATATCCTAGCTAGACAATTTTTGACACACCTTTATTCTAGATGGTTTTGGAAATATTTCCAACTATAAATAGCCTGTAATACTATAGCAGAGAGTTAGTCCTTACTTGTCCGATCGTACTGAAGTCGTCTAGTACGCTCTTAGTTGGTTAGTCAAGTAAAGTGCTTCAAAATGTCTCTCCGCGCAATTTTGATCGATTTTTTCAAAGTGAGTTGCAATTTAAGCAAACACTTTAATAGGCAAGAGTTTGTAGAAGTGTTTAATGAGCGGGAGTTCGTAGAAGCAGTGACAAACGACGAAGAGGCGAATTATAATCTTTTCGCACGTTTCACGCGTGGGTGCTCCAGTACCCTGTTATGTGTTATGCATGAACTGGGTTACTGTAGAGGAAACAAAAAATTGGTGGAGCTTATTTTACACTTCGTGGAAATGCGTGGAGCTTGTGGTCACGATGAAGAAGACGCAGGAAGAGGCCATATAGCGAGGTTCCTGTGCCGTAACGGAGTAACAGGTAAGTGTTAGAAATAAAAATTGCACCTTAAAATTTTAATACAGTGGAATTTATCATTAAAATTTAAATTAATTTAATAGAGGGGAACCGCATTGCCGCTGTCCAACCTGTTCGACGAGGACAGAGACGCCGAGCGGAAGAAAACATTGATGAAGCAGTACCAGCACGTAAGTTAAAAATAATAAAATTAATTAATCATTAAAAATAACGAATATTATAAATATTAAATTTTATAGGAAGAGCTAGAATCGAGGCACCACCCGCAGACATCCCCGTCATTGATTTATCTTCTGGTAAGAGACTATTTTTAATAATAACACATTTTAAAAGCTAACACTTGCAATATTAGTATAATAAAACAAATATAATTTATACTGTTTTAGATGATGAAGAAGAGGAGGAGGAGGTGGAAGAAGAAGAAGAAGAAGAAGCAGAAGAAGGCTCAGTGAGAATAGTGAGCTCACCCGATTCGGCAGTATTTACGCCACGTAAGTTTTAAAAATAAGTTAAGATAACAATTTAGCAACGAATAAGAGAAATAACGAAATGTTACATTATTCCAGGAAGGGAAGAAGAAGAATTAGACGAAGTTTTCACCCCTGGTATCGACGAGGCGATCGACCGAATTATGATGGAAGACGAGGAGGAGGAGGAGGAGGAGGAGGAGGAGGAGGAGGAGGAAGAGGAAGAAGAAGAGGAAGAGGAAGAGGAAGAGGAAGAGGAAGAGGAAGAGGAAGAGGAAGAGGAAGAGGAAGAACATGAACAAGAACAAGAAGTTCGAAACGCAGAAGAGACGCAGGAGGTGATGGACGAGGTGGAGGAGGAGGAGGAGGAGGAGGAGGAGGAGGAGGAGAGTGATGCTAATATCGATAATATTGACCATGATATTATTAGTGAAACCGATGACGATGACAACGACGACGACGACGACGACGACGACGACGACGACGACGACGACGACGACGACGAGAGATACGCACCCAACAATTATGAAGGTAATAATATTTGTCTATTATATTTTTAATTTCGTAATTTATCGTTCTAATCACAAGTATTTATTTCTGATTAGATGTTTCTTACTCACCGGTCCGACCCTTGTCTCCGGAAAATTAATAAGAGACAAATATTTAAAAAAAAGAACGTCGACCTACGCTAGTGATAAAAGCAACTAAAGGTGAGTTACCTTAGTATGCTCTATCGTGGTCGTGAAAAAATTTAACACTTTAAACGTAATATAAATCAATATTATGCAAGACTAAGTTTTTTTAATTTTTTCAGTACAGTCGGGTGGAGGTGGTGCGGACCGTCCTACCGTTGCTGTTGCTCCGAACACTGACGAAGATGATTCGCAAACGCAGAGTGCTAGCGAGGAGGAGGAGGAGGAGGAGGAGGAAGAAGAGGGGGAGAATACTGCTGCTTCCGATGCTGACGGATCTCAATCGCAGAGAGACGGAGAGGAAAATATTTCCATGGAGAGGGAGCAAGAGGAACATCAGGAGCAGGCACGTCAGCAGAAACACCATCATCAGCATCAGCAGCAGCAGCAGCAGCAGCAGCAGCATCACCAGGTCGGACATTTTAATTATATAGATTTAGTGGCAGAAAACGCGCATCAATTTAGAAATTTCCGGATACTCGGTAGGGAGGCCAGTTTTCGAGTACGTCCGATACCCGAAGGCGAGGATACCGTGCGTTGGCTACCCAGGAAAAAATGGAAGACATCTGAACAGACTTGAGCAGATCTCATCAGATCCGATCCACTCAGATCTGATTTGATCAAAATATTGGCCCTATCTGATCAAATCCAATCAGACATGAGTAGATCTGATTCGATCCTAGCGGACAGAGTCAGATATGTAACGAGAATAATCTATTATATCTGCTCAGATCCAATCAGACATAAGTAGATCTGATCCGATCCGGTGTCCATCCACTGCAGAAAATTGTTGTTTTCAAATGTTATTTTTTAAATGTGCCACTTTATTATAAAAGTGGACTCCACAATACAAAAGTTGTGCCGTTCCACGATTTACATAACTTGGCGCAACTTAGCACGACACTGCCGTGTCTGATACCGTTCTTATACCACTGTTCATCAAATTTTAAATACGAGAATCAGATTCCGTCGGATGCCATCTATCGCATACTTTGAGATGCAACATTATGATCTGATCATATATAATCTTATATGACTATATAAGTTTATATGTGATTATATTATTTTATCAGTTTAAATTATAAGGTACGTTTGCAAAATAATTTAAAAGATTTATGTTTTATATATACATATATACATTAATCTTTATATTTACCTATTATTAATTAATTTTGCATGGTACTTTTTTAATGGAATATTTATAATAAATTCTAAATATGGTGTCGAAATTAACAATTATTATCAAATTGGCAGAGACTATATTTATTATATATGTTAATGTTTCAAAATTGAGAAAACTATTTTTAATATAAAAATTAATTGATTTTTTGACCAAAAATCATTTAAGCTTCCCCTTTACAGAGTTAATATTATATTTGATATAATGTCCAACATTGGGTGTAAAAATTAATAATGGACGATTTGAGAACGAAATTTTTATAAGTTCTATACTGACGAGATATGCTCAGGTCCGGCAAGATCGGAAGAGATCTGATTGGATCAGCAACACAACTTTGTAAGCCAAGATTGGTCTTATCTGGTGAGATCAAGATATGTCTGACTAGGTCTGCTCAGATCCGGCAAGATCGGAAGAGATCTGATTGGATCAGCAACACAACTTTGTAACCCAAGATTGGTCTTATCTGGTGAGATCAAGATATGTCTGGCTAGGTCTGCTCAGATCCGACAAGATCTGAGGCGTAATGTCTGCTCGTACTTCAGGAGATCTGAAGCAATCAGATAATGTCCGATTAGATCGGAAGAGATCCGATTGGATCTGCGATTCAATATCGAACAGCAGCAATGATCAGATCTGGTGAGATCGGATTACAGTTCAGCATATCTGGCTGCATGTGATCAGATATGGCCATGCAGATCTGACGAGATAAAATTGTATCCAATCAGATCTGACTTTACTTGAATTTCAGATCTCGTTGTATCTCATTTTATCAAATCAGACATGGTCAGATCTCCTCCATTTTTTCCCGGGTAGAAAACGCGTTCCGCGAGATTCACGCGTATGCGTTACGCTCGACTGGGCCGGGAGATTACGTCGGTCTATCGTTCGAGTCGGCGGAACTAACGCACGGTCCGGCGGGGCTATCGTTTCGCCCGGCACGAGACTTAACTCCCGAGAATATATGGGATCTCGTGAGCTCGATCGCGCAAAGTAACGGGGGAATAGATATCGCGCAAAATTTCGACGTGAGCGTTTTCAACGTTGCGATGCCAGTGGGGCGTGGGGGTGCGATAAACAGGTTAACCGCCATTGCTAAGCGGTCAATTTTAGATCTCGGTAACAATGATAACTTGTGCCTCCCTCGTTCCCTCGTACTGGCACGATTTATCGCGAGCGCGGAAATCTACGCACGGGAGTGTTGCACGACAGGTGGAATAACGTAAGATGCCGGACTTCCGCGCTTCAGCGTGAATTAGCGTTGGAGCTGGTGAGGAACGCCGGTGTTACGATACCCGAAGACGGGTGCGGAATTCCGGAGATCGCGCGTTTTCAACATTTTCTCGCAAATGAAAATATAGCTATAATTGTATATAATTCCATCAATTTCGGTAGCGGCAAAAATCCTTTGTACGACGGTAGCGAATTACTCGCTTCGTTAGAACGCGAACCTACGTTCCGTTTAAATATAATGTATTACGAGCGTTCGCACCATTACAACCCGATTTTAAATTTGAATGCCGCCGCCGGTACTCAACAAGATTTTTGCGTGTCGTGCCACACTGCGTATCGTAGGAACAGAGGACATCGCTGTTCCAAAAAATGTCCGCGTTGTTACGCCACACCCTCGTGCGAGAATCCCGAAGTAGAAATTGTTAGGTGCGCGGCGTGTAATCGTGCGTTTTTCGGAAATTCGTGTTTCGAACGTCATCTCGCGCAAAAATCTTACGACGGTAAATCGCTCGCGAGCGTCTGCAGTTCCGTGAAGATTTGCGATAATTGCGGACGATTCGTCAAGAGAGGTTCGCGACACGAATGCGGCGTTTCGTATTGCAAGACGTGTTGTTCGTTGCAGTCCGCTAATCATTTATGTTTTATGCGACCTCTTCACCGTAATGTCGACGTAAACGAAGACCCGGGCGAGGGTACGAGTACTACGCTGGCACGGGGAGAGCGGGTAGCGCCTGGTAACGAAAATGTCGGCACGGAAGCAACGAACAAACGTAGCAAAAAAGAACGCGTCGCATTCGTGTTTTATAATTTCGAAACGCGTCAGACGAGACGCTCGAAGGTACGGACAACGTCAAAGTTCACCTACCGACTCTCTGCGTTGCGAACAGATTTGCGAAACGTGTGCCGCGATAGACGACATGTCTGGTGCGATGCCGTTGGTGCGGAGTGCGCGAATTTGTATTTCGTCGTGATCCGGTAAAAGAGTTCGTCGACTTTGCAACGCGAACAACGAAATGTTTCAAAAAAATTATTTGCATCGCGCATAATGCGAAAGCGTTCGACGCGCAATTTATTCTAAAATATTTAGTCGAAAATACGGAAATACTGAAGAGCCACAAGTAATTTTAAACGGGACGAAAATTGTCGTGATGACGGTCGGACAAAATTTAATCGATAGTTTAATTATATGCCGATGAAATTATCCGAATTACCTAAAGCTTTCGGGTTGCAGGATACAACGGATAAAGGCATTTTTCCACATTTGTTTAACACCCGCGAAAATCAAAATTATATCGGTCCGATACCCGACACCACGATATTTTTCTCCCGAGCATATGAAACCGGAAGAACGCGAACGGTTTCTTTTCGTGGCACGCGGAGATGACGCGTAACAAATTTATTTTTAACTTCCAAAGTGAAATTATTAATATTGCCGTAACGACGTGGATATTCTTCGACGCGCGTGCATGGCTTACAGAAAAATTTTTTTGGAATGCGGGGAGCGTGTGTCCGTTCGTGGAATGCACGACTATCGCCTCTACGTGCATGAGAGTTTTTCGCAAAAAACTTTCTGCGCAAGGAAGAGATAGGAGTCATTCCTGCGAGCGGATATAGATTCGCCGATAATCACTCGCGCAAAGCTCTACAGTGGTTAGTGTGGATGGAGCGCGAGCTCGGTCATCCCATAATTCACGCAGGGCGAGGGCGCGAGCATAAAATCGACGGCACGCGCGTTGACGGATATTACGAGACACCGACTAATGACGACGACAACGACGACGAGAACGCAACGTTACGTACTACAAT
>JASTWL010001695.1:0-25984 GCA_035220575.1 Temnothorax rugatulus | reverse complement strand
CCCCTTTATTATTCTCTTCTTAGGCCGCGTCCGCGAGTATATCACTGCCGGAACGACGGCGGGACAGCTGGCGTATTCAACGTTCGCCAAAACCGGTGGCAAGACCGACATGCTGGATCACGTCGCGACGCAGCCGGATGCGAATTGGCGCATCGCGCAAAAGACGCGTCGTGCAGCGCAGTAGCCACGAGAATCAGCCTCATACTTTTGTAATTGAATCGAATCGACCGGTGCGGTGGTATGCCGGGCCCGCGCTCGAGCCTCTTCACTGCGAGATAGGATCACCATGCGTTTGCCTGCATGTGTGTATATATGATGTTTTTGTACGTGAAAATATAAGAGAGGAGGAGGATATGTTTATATTATTTATTTCGCGTTTTCGGAGTTACATTATTTATAACGAATATTATTTCCATTATATTCTCCATTATATTGTAGTTTTTCAGCATGGTTACGCTTATAATGGAAAAATGTTCGAGTGAGATTGAAAAATCATGATTGGATGACCTTATTCACATGCGGTCAGTTTCAGCGAGCGACTCGTTTATTATTTTTTAGGCTTGGAGATAAACCGATCGAACGTTTCGCAGAACTGAATGAATATCTCGTTACCTATTTATAAGTATGCGCAGAAATTTATTTTATTCGTGAAGCAAGTTTTTAAATCGAAGAATACGCGCGACAATGCGGCTTGTTAAAAGTTAGATTTCATCGCTATTGGTAAGAAGAACTTCTCGGACAGAAAAGCTCGAGGATCATTCATTTAGCGGAATAAAGTCCGCGCGTGCGGCGCGCCCCAGACCGGAGGATCGATTAGTATTCATATTATGCGCGAGATCTTCGTAAAGGAGCTTAAGTCCCGCGCAAATTGAAGAACGTATCTACCAGCCACTTATATTCTGTATCTCATTAAACTCGTAAGCTGCGATCATCCGCAACGCTCGGGCGAGTCTCGCGTGAGCTCGCGAACCGGAATATCATTAAAAACTCGCAAGCTTGGCAGCTCTGTAAAACTCGAAAATTCGAAGGATCGACGATTCGTAGAGTTCGCTAGCTCGAAGAAAGATTCGCGAGTACGTATAATCGAAAGGTCGTAATTTGCTTGCACGTCATTGTGTTGCGTCAAGTCGCATCATGGGAGGAAATGTCACGGGAGATTCCGTCAACGCCTGCGAAGGACTTAGCTACGTGCTCTCGAACACAATGTTCTCTCTCTTTCTCTCTTCCCGTCTCCTCCTTCTCTTCCTCTCTCGGTAAGGTGAATGCCTGTCGTCGGCTGATGGCCTGTCATCACCAATTATAACCCATTCAGACCCATACTGTGAGTTAAATTATCCATAGACTAGGTCAGATTGTCCCTTCTGACCATGTCTGTAGAAACAACGTGAGCGTGAATCAGTGGCCGCGTGCCTTCCTCTCGCGCCCTCCTCACATTGCATCCCGTCCTCGCATCGCCGGCGCGGCGCGGCGCGGCGCGGCGTCGCGCCCCCGATAATTCGTCGAATCGCCGATGAAATTGCAGCGACGCATATAATGCAAGCGGTATCGCATGCAACGCATTGCGAAGTGTAGCACCAGCCGTTCGTTCCTCGCCACACCCGAACATTGTTCACAATAGCATCCTGATTACTCGCGAGGGTTTGTAGAAATATCTCTAAAGTGAGCTAGTTAACAATTGTGAAAATTCTGTACATAGTTTTGTAATTAAACAGTTTCTGTAAAAGAATCAACATAACAATGAATTACTTATGGAACAACGATGCCGAATGCCTTAAAAATGAAGGAAAGAGAACTTTTTAATTCGTGTATTATCGCAAAATATTCGATAAGCGAACATTCTCGGGCGACGTTCGATTTTTATCTCGCAGATGTTGTCTCGCCACATTATTTTTCTTTGTTATCAGAGCTACTTTGCTATGTCGTATGTTTTATTGTTATTGATTTCACTTTTGACGAATACAAAATTAAAACGACAGCGATTTCTATAATGCCCGAGATGTGCAAAGTCAAAAGGAATTTGTTAACGGAAACGTTTCAACGGAAATCCTACTCAACGTGCGTTATTCTAGAACTGACCAGAAACCCTCATAAATCTCATTCTGTGCAAGATTGAAGAATGGGCTGCGATGAGATTTATGAGAAAACAAAAATTTCCTTTCCTTTCAAAACCAGACAGATTTTGCTCCCTTTATGTTAAGCTTAAGTAAATCTTTAGGTTCTTTGTCTTCTTCTCTTTGGTTAAGTACATGCATCAAGAAGACAAGAAATATATCTTCATGGGATTTTGATGAATGTCGCAATAATTCTTTCATGACTTTAAGGAGGGATATTCTTGAGGTTTTTAAGATAATATTTATATATACGATTCTAATAAATGTACCTATATTTTAACGGATCTATAAAATTAAATAAAAATAAATCTTTAGATGTTGAACTGTCTGCATTATACATATACTTGAGATTTTGGCACTTAAATTTCATGCCTTCGTACCGCTCTTTTGTTACAAGCGAAGGTTTAATTCTAATGATTCCAGCAGCCGTGTCTGGCAATCTTCCCGTCGGTGTTCTCGGTAATATCCGTAAGTGCATCCCGCGATTTTCTTGCGCGCACCCTTCTTGCCGATGTCTTGTCGCGTCGCGAAAGGGAGAGAAAGGGATGCCGGGGAGAAAGAGGACCGGTCGTATATATTTTTAAGACACCCGGAGAAGCGGCGTTAACAAGCAATGACTGCAATGGCCAAGACGTAGACGAAGAGAGGTGCGCATGGTGCGTCAAAGTAGTGACGTCTAAGTGTAGCGAGGCCGCATCCACTTTACCTAATTGCTGCTTTCCATACATACATATGTGTTATACATGTGTGAATGTGCTTCGTGACAATTCCCAATGGAAAAAATTTATTATTTACTGTTTGTAATCCACATACAAAAACATTTCAGTTACGGAGAGAATAGCGAACAGGTGAAAAAAGAGATGTAAATGCAGTAACGTCAAGTGATGAGCGCGAAACTTACCATCATCGTAAGCAGAAGAAATAAAGTTAAAAAAATACACGAATAAAAGAAGTTAATTCGGTCGATCTTTTTTCCCAGTTAAAAGGGCACAATTTCAATACGATATATTTTACTTTCTTTGATACTGAAATTTTAACTCTTTAATTTCCGGTTGTTTCGTTATAATTCCCTTCCTGTTTCAATAAAAGAATTCTATTTAATTCTTTAAAAGAAAAATAAAAAGAAGAATACAGGAGGATTTAAAAATTTTAGTGCCAGGCCATGATTTCGCGAATTAAGAATTCAATTTTGCATTGACCCAGTTCTTCGTCGCGGCTTTTTAATTCGCCTGTTTATTACATTGCCGCTACATGTTTACTCGCCATCGTCATCGCGATGTCGAAGTTTCGTTGAAACTCAACATTACTCGAGAAACAGCTATCGGATTTCTTGGGAACGGACCGAAGGCATAAACAAGGTAAAGCCGATCGTCCGATTCGTTTGTTTGTCATATAAAATAACCGAGGTCTGTTTGTCAACCGTCGTATACGATCTAAAACTGTGTCGCGAAAAGGAATTGAAAGGATGAGACAAGAGAGGAAAGAAGGATTCTTCGGAACAGCGGTTACCAAAATTATCGGCTTCATGCTCCTGTTCAATATTTTTTCTTTCGTCTTTAATGAATATTAAACATGGTATTAAAATTTGGAATTTATGAGATACAACTTTGTACTTAATTCTTATCAAAATTTGAATTAATTTCCTCGCACGCTATTAAGTAGATCTTACATTCTTCATTTTCTTGGCAAATTGTTGACGTTCAATATTTAAGAAATATGTGTATTTTAAAGATAAACTCGCAAAATGAGGTTCCCTTTCTTCCACTTTAGAAAATCTTGTGTTTTGTCTTATTTAAAAAATGTAAATATTCGAAATTCACAGATTCACAGTTCAAAAGATTTTTGTATTATTTTCTGTGATCGTCGTACTGTTTTCTTTTAAGCACTTAAAAAATTTCTCACGCCGCTGAAAGTCTCTCACGTTCTCAGTTTGACACCGACATTCTCCATAAAGATAGACGAACGGAGTACCAGAGGGCGAAACGCTCATGCAATGCAGATCGTTAAAGCAACCTCCTCGTGCCAGTGACCCGAATGTGGCTTATGGAGACAAAGCGCAGTAAGGCGGTCGGGAAATGGAGGAAACGGGAAAAGAGCCGGCGAGGAAGCGCTCACGAGAGAAGCGGGCGCCCGCGTTCGTTTCCGTTTTCTCTCTCTTTCTCTCCGCAATTCGTCTCTTCCGGTTTACTCGCGCGGATCCGTGGCGGGTGACGTTGTTCCACGCAGGAAAACGTTGATAAACTCGGGTTTCCCAGTTTTACCAAATTACGTTTTGTTTTACATACAAGGCTTTGATGATCTGCTATTTTACAAGTATTTCTTTTATACGCATTCAAAATAGCTTCCTGATAAATTTTATGGTGACTGTGTCATTGCTGTAATAGAAAAATGCCACTGGTTCTGGAGAGTTGCTTTTAGAGCGTTAAACACGATAATAATAATTATTAAATAATATACAATTACTTTCTTCTAATTTTACGATAACTACTAATTCGATAAACGATAAATCGATGCGGTTAAAAAATGTCCAATAAATTTTAACGTCAAACTCACGACTTAAATGCTTAAGGTTGGGAATTGCATTCGCATACCCCCGGTGGTAAATGTGGCTATTCGCTTTTCGTTTCTCGATTACGTCGAACGCGCGCGCGATCTCGGTATCTTTAAATAAAACTCTGGATCGAATAGCCGCATTCGGTGCTAAACGCGGCGCTGAACAAGAGTGTGAATGCGCGAAGCTAAGACGGGATAGAAAATAGAATTGACGATAGTTAGAGCCCACAATGGTGGACGAAGATAGCGGCGAGGATGTACGGATGGGAAGGGAACACGACTCTGATTAGCATACAAACTACGCGCGGCCGTGTCGGTTCTCCACGTTCTGATTGTGTGCGCAGTGCCGTAGCTAAAGTCGCTGGCTGGCTCTCGTGGCGAGAAACTAGATTTGCCGGCTTCTCAAAAGCTAAATATTATCATATATAAATAACAAAATATCGCAATAACATTTTCCGTTGCATAACAATGTCTCAAAGTAAGTTGCTCGAGGAATATGATGTTAATCCATCGAGTAATGATAAATTAAATATAGTTTCGCACTTTTGTACATCAAACAAGATATACAAAGATAAAAAGACTTAATACGAGATCCACGTTTATAATTAATATCTTTATGTAAAATTTTTCTCGTATTCACAAATTCAATTTTAAATAAAAATCTCATGAAACTGTCATCTTAAATTTAGATGTCGCTTAATTTTAAACTTTTTTACATCGCTTTCATTCAGGTATAGTGGTTACGGTTCTGCGTTTCGCGCTAGGAACAATAAGCACCAGGAGAACATCGCAGCAATAATATGGAGAACAGACGACCACGAGAACGGAGAGGAACCGCGAGAGCGTGCGAAACGGTGCGGAGAAATGCCGAGAAAAGGAGGCCGATGCCACCCACAAAGTAACGAGCCGCGAGACGCCGCAACACTCGAGACGTCACGCTCGATAATGGACCACAGCCATTACGATAAACGTGAAAACAGAGTCACGATTGTCCCGAATGGCGGAGAAACTCCAGCGAAAGATCTTTCGCAGCGGGAACTTGCGCAGGAACTATATGCGAACTGATTATTTGATTCGATTCTATATTCTTAACGATTGAGAAATTCATTAAGAAAAGGGAGAATATAATTATTTTCACTTTTCGCGCCTTTCGAATCTTGTTATGGAGTCTTCGTTCAAAGAAAGAACGTTTCTTTTTAATTATTTTAGGACTTGGGAGGTACTTCTTTCAAAAAATATCAAAGTTGTGTCTGCTTTTCGTGAGTGAATTAAATAAATATGACCCAGATCTTAACATAAAGATTCACGCTTTATAATGTCATTTTCTGAGCAACTTACAACCAAAGAGAGGTATCTTGACACTTCTCTGTTAGATATCTAATTTTATTGCGGTCGGTCCTAATTCACTCTGGCGTACGAGTGGTCGTACGATAGCCACCCACAAAGCGCAAATATGGGGAACCGGTAACACTTGAGATACTAGCAGCGTGGTCGTCGATAATGGCCGGGCATTACGATAAAACGCGCGAAAACAGGGCCGCCGTTGTCGCGACGACTCGACGAGTGTGTCTTCGAGGGCCACTGCCATAGGACCACGTTCGATCGTGAATGCGAGGCACTGTGCTACCCAAAATTGTCCTCTCGACCGACGGTTTCTGGCCCGCTGTCCCGCCGATCGATCATCAGATAGAGCTACGAGAGGCGTGGATTCGCTGCTCATTAGCGGAGAGTTAATCGCGAGTTGTCAGTCCGTCGAATGATCCAGAGATCGGATCATGCGGACAGTCGAACCAGTTAGGCGGGAGATGTATTTGAGATTACAAGCGAAACATGCAAGACAAATATTAATCGATGTGATTGGATGGACATCCGTGTCTTCGTCCGTGCACAGGAAATTTCATATCGCTGACGTTATCTCCATTCCGCAAATTCCTTGATCTTTTTTAAGAATCTTTTTGCTTTACCAAGAATTGCTCACTATGTTTTCATATCTTATCCTGCTTAAGATTAAATGAAAAATGGGGTGAGATCTGAATCTTATTGAAAGCGAAGGGAATTGAAAAGGACGATAATCAACCGCGGCTCGACGAAGAACTCGCAATCGTGAAAAAACGCGCGGTTTCTCAAACTTACGAAAAGGTTCGAAAGCGCGCACGAAAGCGTCGTCCGTCGAATTGTCAACTTTTCCACGTGTCTCCTATTCGTCTTATCGAGCCGCCCCATTTTTTACCGCGCGTCCAATCAACGTGCGACAACGGCGCAACGGAGCTTTCGCCCGCGGCTGTGTCCGTAAATCTCCCAAGTAAGCTACCCCGGACGTCGGTAAATGTATTTTCCCGTGTCCCGCGAATTCACGAAACCGTGCCGACTAGCATGAGCCACCGTGTCACAAATTACTGGCGCGTTGTTCCGCTGTCGGTGGTACGTAACAGCGCCTGGGCGTACGCCCATTTCAGGAATGGCCTATTTCTGCTTTAATTTAAGACTCTCTGGAATGACAATCAGGCATGCTGTTCTCTCATTGAGAATCCGTAGTAAAGGTCGAAACGCTCGTGAGACAATTCTTAAGTTTAGTCTCATATATTCTCAAAGTGTCTCATATATTTTTTAAGTGTCCCATATATTTTCAAAATGTCATGTATTGCAAAGAAGAAAAGTATACGCTCCAATTTCTAAAATTTTCAAAGGACGACCGAAAAGGCAAATCCCGTAACTGAAAGAACGGAACGGAACATAGGTGCGAATTTCTTTCCGGAAAATTTCCGGAGAACGGTCGAAAAGTTCTCGGCTACCGCTGTGCTCTAAATAAATTACCTACTGCGGCTGCTTGTAGATCAGCACGCGGTACTGCGAGCAAGAACCGGCGTTGTCGGCGGCAGACTGTAGTGGGGAAACCAGGGGAAGGCTTTGTTTTTGGCTAATTTAGGGCCCATTAGTGCGACGACGTCGCCCTATTTCCTTCCTCGCTGCTTGTATCTCAAGATAGCACAGATAAAAATTCCAAGCAAAATTTCAAATGAAGAAATTACCGTGGCGTTTTACTTATTATGCAACGTCATCTCCGCTAATTGTTATATGTAACGATATTGCGCGCGGTCGTTTTTTTTTTTGCGCGAGAGCGCAAGATGGCATCCTCGTTAATTACGAAGTCATCATCTAATCTCACCACGACCTAGATCTTGGTGCACGATATGGGAACCAGAGCCACAGGCTGTCGGAAACACGGTTAGGTATTAATTAAAGTGGCAGGCTTTCTCGCCGCGTCTTCGGGTGCTCCATTTTCGGGTAATTTAGGATACGCTCAAGAGCAACACTCTCATCTACGTCCTCTCGATCGCTTCGTTCGTCATCAGAAAAAGTTGTTTAATCGTATCATAATAAGTCAAATGACAGTACAAGTCCTGTAACTATGTGAATATTTTGTGAGTTGTTTTAAAGTTCCTTAAGATTTGAGATGCATTTATTCTCAAGTATCCATTTTCTTGTATACTTAACGTATATCTGTTCTATTCACATTTAGGGCGCTACTCTAATCTTTTCAATAATAATAAATTACAAAACTTGTAAAATTATATATTATAATAATATTCAAATGTCATATTATTTTCGGTAGAATAAGTACATTCTCTAAGGAAACAGAGACCTCACTAAATCTTAGAATATCAATAGCTGACATTTTGACCATCGACTACAGCATCCGTGAAGTAACATTTGCCGAGTAGACCTAAAGCTACCCCTCGGTGCGGCTCACCGCGCCATAGATCATCGCCCGGTACGAGGAGGCAGAATAACTGGAGCGCTGTCGGGAACAAACCGACGGATGCTCAAACGCCCGTCCTCTCGTTCTCGCTCGTTGTTCTATTTTTGGTTAATTTTGGAGCAATCGGCGACGCTCTCTCCCAAATCCCGCACGACCTCGCTCTTATTCTCTCACCATGTGGTCGTCCCTTTTTATTTCTTCGGATCGCGTAAGAATTCAAGGGTGGCCTCTGCTCTCGATCCCTTGAAATACGGTTACATGCTGAACGACCTCGGACTTCGAAAACACGAGGCTGCACGACGACGTCCCGGCGCGAACGAAACCGGCGTTTCATTGTGAGAAATGACCATCGACGGCACAACCTCGCAGAAATTTTTACCGTATCGCGTCGTACTTGTCGCCATATCGTGTGACCGGTAAGAGCAAACGATAAGAGAGAAAGAGAAAGATTTACTTACTTCCAGAAAACGACAGACACGATCGCAGCCATCAGCAGGAGGACCACCGCGCAGGTGATGATTAGGGCAGTGCTTTGCAACGACGGGTTTGTGTGATAGGAAGCGTCGATCATCTGGAAAGAGAGTTATCGTTAGATTATGGACGTTTATTTTGTGAAAGCAACAAAATATTATTATATAAGCATATTTGTGTAGAAAACAGACAATCCTGCTTATTATTATGCAATTATATCTTGCAATATGTATGGCGTGGATATTCACTGTGATTTCCGTATCAATTATAGCATAATATTGAACGCGTGATATTATAATTCGATACTCGAATATCTACTTCATTCAACAGAATCATAGAATAGTCGTGAGAATAGTTCCATGCTGAATTCTCTTAACATTCAACTCGACGTTATTTTACGCCGGTAATTCGCTACATTAATTTGCGAACTGATCGTCTATTGCGCGTTTATCGAACGGATTTCGGACTTCAAGGCGACCGGGAACCGGTTCGTGTCGGCGGTGATTGATAATGAGATCGCAGGTATAAATTTCCTCATTTTCTCACAAAAGAAAGTTGCAAAAACAACGTTGCGCGGTATGGTATTATGCGATGCTACCGTGTTATTACGCGGCCGTCGCGGGCGCGATAACACCGGAAGAGGCAAATTAATCGCCGTGGAAACAACTTTATTCGTTCATTCCGACAGATTTAATCGAGACAGCGCGCAGCTTTGTGCCCGCCGTCGCGTCGTCGTGAAGACGTGCTTTTACCCTGAACATGAAGGAAAACCCGCACGTTATATAGCCATCGTTTATGCATAGACGAGTCGTTACTCACACAACTCCGCTTTTATTCCTAGGTTTTTCTTGTATACATATAGTATTATTTATCACTGTCCTTTTATTAGTGGCATTTAATATTTAAAGCTGACCGCTCAGCCATAATTAAGCCAAGCATTAAACCACATACATGCGATATTTATAACAAAAATGAATTAATGCTTCTACCAAGAAATATTTTTGTAGCTACGGTCTATAGAGGTTACAAAAATAGTCTTACAAAATGTGGCTACAAAATCAGTTTCCTTAAAACAATCTCTTAAGATAATTTATAATTAATGTGAATTATTTTACAGTATGCATAACGAATAAACTTGATTCAATAGAAACTTAATCTTTAAATGCGCAATTTTTCGTAGCATTCTGAGTATTTTTTAAATAAATAATAACTGCTTAAGGAACCCTAAAAAATATTTTTAAAATTCTTCTTTACTAATTTGAATCCTTTACAAATGGGAAAGAAGAGGGGGCAGAAGACCCTTTATAGATAGGCCTTACAGTGCAAAGTTGCGCGTTTTCCGTTCAAACTTTATAAGAGAAAAAGTACACGGAACACCGAAAAGTCGCTTTGCATACATCATATGCAAAGCTGCGCACTTAAGGATTAAAGCGGTTTAATTAAGTCCTCATAAAAAATTCAAGAATTAATTTCCCGGAGTTTTATAAAGGATTAATGATTTAAAAATTCATCCCTCTCGATATCTCATAAGAAGACTTCCGGATGTGATACCGTTCCCTTCGCGGATAATCTCGTTCGAGGTAGTAGTTACGACGAAGAAGGGGGGAGATTGCGAAAGGCCGATCCGAAAGGAGGATCAATCGTGAATCTTTCATATCGATAACCACGTGAAATACCACCGCGATCTTCATTTACGTCTCCGCGCGGGGAAGTTTGGAAGGTAAGGGAGGTGCAAGAGGTGGGGAGAATTTTTTTCGCGGCCGAAATTCCTCGTTTCTCGAACTGGGTATATTCGATTTCGATATCGGCGACGGCGGCGCAATGGAATGCCGGAAATTCGTATCGGAATCTCCAGCCCCTCCATTGTGACTGGATTCTTCATAAGAGGCACGTAGGTGTGCCGGAAAGTGCCCGAGCACACGTGCTGGGTATGAAGGCAAGCAAGGGAAAGGGAGCGCGTTGAGGGAAGCCTGCTATCCTCGGCGCGTTACGTGGACCGCTTGCGAAAAAGGGAAAGTGATTTTCACGGAAAAAAGATGGGATTCTCTGGGCTGAAAGGTAGTTCCGATCAGCCAGATCGGATCCGCCGTTTCCATTCTCGGCCCCTCGACGTATCGACTGAGAAGCATTGTAAGAGCGAAATTCTCATTTACCTGGCGACACTCTGAAAGAGGCATGGTTGGTTCTTGGTTGGTCGGAGGTTTGATTAAACATGTATTGATAAGTCTCTCGCTAAAGAGGGACGTGGCACAATGCACGCCGCAGTGCGGAATGTGATATCACGATGTTACACGCGTTATTTGGAGCATCATCAAGGAAGGCGATATTTATCAAAGGTTACGTGGACGGAAACTTCCCTTATCTCGAGGAAGGGTCTCGTTCTTGAAAACACTTTCTTTGCTCGACTGGAAGTTCCGCGAGCCCCACAAAATTCGTTCGTAACATTAGAGTTCGCCAAGATGAACATATTCAATGCGAGGTTGAATGATGAATGAACGAGCTTGAGTATAATGATCGTGATGAAAGAGCGCTTAATTATTTCCCTTGGCTGAGAATGGAAGTCATAGCTAAGTTTGACCCTTCCACTAAGTTGGTGCAAATAATTCACAATACAAAAAGCCGCATCATCAGTTAATTGAAAATTGACAAAAAGAATTTTTGTTCCTTCAGGATCAATATTTAATGATTACAGGAGACTCCCAAGATTTACCCTTACGAACCTTGATGCCTTTGATACACCTTCTCTAAATAACAAAAAAACCTCGGATTATCTCCGGTAATTCGCGCGATATTAAATAACTGAAGCGTCGTAATGGTCGGCTGAGTGGCCGGCGCAGCGTTTAATCGTCGCTAACCGATATATTTACCGTATGTAAAGGTTTAATATACCGCGACACGAGCGTATCTCGTCTCGTGAAAGGTACGATGAGGAATACACGAGCGATGAGATACATTGTGCGGCGTGCTATTTGGCTGTGGGCCAAGCAAAGCAGCATTTATCAGCTTCTGTAAGCACGTATATAATATACGTGCCACCTACACGGTAGTGATTGTGGAAATACGAACGTGTTAGTACCCCTTTGCCTCCACCATGCTTTTTTCTCTTTGTCTCTTTCTTTTTTTTTTGCGAATTTAAATTTTAATTAAAATTTGAAATGGTTGAAATTTATCCGCTTATGCAGCGTACTTTACGGTCGCATTAAAAATTTTATCGTCTTATTATGTTGCTCGTTGCTGAGCGTAATACATATACCGCTTGCCTGTCTTTATACGTCGCCTGATCTTACAGCACCTTAATAATCTCGATAAAGAAAATTGTTGGGACTATTTTAGTTCTACAGTACGATTATTCATTATAACTCTATTCTTCTTCTATTAATAAATTCTACTAATAAATTATTAATTACTGATTTTATTTAATTATTTTTCTATGTGGTTTCTTATCTGCACGAAAAGATTGTGTATTTCCTTACGTTCCACATACTCCTCGTAATGTAATCTACCTGTCTATCGATCTGCCTATCTGTCTGTCTATTCATCTCTCCCTTTTTTCGCTTGCTCTTTCTCCCTCTTTCTCTTTCCCCCTTAACATCATCTGAAAGTAACTCGTCCTCTTCTGATCCGCTTCGTCCTCCGCGCGGTGGCTCATCGCTCATCATTACCAGGATATTAATGGCGCTGGCTAATGGATTCAGTTGAGAGACCAGCGTCAGTAAGAGAATCCCCCTTCCTCTAAGTGATCGCCTCTCTTCATCTTTCCGTTCGCCATTTTCCTGGCGCGGTAAAATTTGGAAAATAAATACCGATAGCATGCCGTGATGTATTATGTCATTCTCACCAGGAAGACGATAAACTCGGGAAAAACCGAGGAAGAGAAACAAAATTCGAGCTTGAATTCTTGAAAATTGAGAGCGGAGGGATTCCTACGTGAGAGGTAACGGAAAAGAGTGGAAAAGAACAGTGGAAAAGTCACCGAATATCACTCTACCGTTGCGAAGAGAGAGCGAATAGCACGATGCACCGTGTCAGTGACGCACAATGTGGTTGTATTTGCAGCTGCATGCGGTTCGCCACGATGCGATGCTCCCTGCCGCCCGCGGTAAAATGTACACGGCGATGAATAATAATCTGGATACGTTTTTGGTCAAACACGCGATCACAATCGCGCTCACGAGATTAAACAAAGCAATTATCAAATTCATCACATTATAAATTAATTTGTGCACTTGTGCGCAATGTGTGCACTTTTCATTGCATGTCATTGTGAATATTGAATTAATCTTGCGATTTCTTAGGGTAAAAGTGAATTTTTGGCGACGTAAATTGATCTACTATTCTACTCGTTGCTATCTAAAATCTAAAATAGATTTTACAAATAGTGATAAGAAACGCTCGGTTTTAAAAGCTTCGAATTTTCGAGGATTTACTGTCTTATTTTTCTGCGGTCATGCTGTGGACGCAGTTTCGTGAACAGGAAAGAGCGACACAGCCGAAGTCGGATATGGGCAGCACACATACGCGCTTCCGGATTTACGCGGTGGAACATGGGGCGAATCGAAGCTCGGGTAACCCGATGCCAGATCCAATTAATGGGTTCCTTGTGGAAAGCCGCGCGCGCGTAGCGCAATGAACGTAACAACGATCGTAATCGAACGGAACTGCGTCGTAAGGGAGGGTGAAAGTTCCCTGATTGCGGAAGCGGATAGCTGTGCCGGGTAAGGGATACGTGACGCGTTTTTGAGGCCTACATATATCTATATAGAGTATTCAATTAGCTTTTTTTCTTGTGAATAATTTTGGGACGAATCTATAAAATCGACTTTCTTTTATTTTGTTAAGTACTTAAAAAGATTATTAAGAAAGGTCGTTAAGTATTTACATACGGGATACCGTATAAATTAACGTTAACCAACTTGATATAATATGAGATAATATGAGAAATATATATAATATACGTGCTTATAATAATATAAGTTTGGCAGCATATTCTCTTCAAGAGAAATTCAACAGCGGTGATATTCTGCAATCGCAACAAGTGATAACAGAGATGTTTGACGCTAAGGAACTTTCACCTTTCCTGTTATCCGCAACTCGCGAAAGCAATTACGACTATTTGAGAAATGTACGCGGTGTCGCGTGTATATTTTTGTCGGTGCGCCATCAGATGAAGTTGAGAGATAGCGTTCTCCGATCGGGCAACGATATATCAATTAAACGGAGTCTGTTCAATGCGCACACGCACACAAGCGTTCAGCAGCGGCGGACTGGCGCGGGGATCGATCGATCCTCGTTCGAGGATTCCCTTCGCTGTCGTGCATGAGAGCGGGGAAGCGATAACATCGCGGGATTGTTTATGGATCGGTGAGCGGCTACTGTTCTTCGGCGCCGTCGGTCGCCTATCGCGCTCCGGCCAGCTAGGCGATGTGTGCATTATTGGATAGACGTCATCTGCTCCCGTTGAAATTGCCCGTCTCGGGGAATAGAAAAAAAAAAAAGAGAAAAAAAGGACGTTTTCGACGGTTCGTTCGTCGCGCGCGAGTATCGGTTCGCCGATGCGTAATTCGCTCAAATATAATAGTAAGCTCAAATGTACGCGAATGTGAAAATGTTTCTGCAGCGTGAAACGTGATGTACGGCCAATTAATCTTGAATTCCTCACATCATCCTTATTTATTCTCGCTGGAACAGAGACCCATCGATCCGTCGATTGAAACATCCAAAATAAATATCCAATAAAAAAAAAAAAAAATTAGTTAAAATACAACTTTGAGCTATATAACATTACGATTATTTTGTACATTATTCTATTAAAAACGATATTAATGACAAGAGATTGCGAACGCTTGTTAGAAACTCGAGATAATCTTGGATTTTCGGACAACGTTCTCTTCAGTGCAGAGGCTTGTACATACAATCGTTGTCTCTAATCGATCGCCGCGGGGGTGGACACAGCGTACGAATGCTGCAGCGGTATCTAAAGGTCGACCTTGCTAGTGGACCAAGGATGCCTTGCTTGCGTTACCGGATGAGTTCCCCTGCACCCTTTTGATCCGCGCGCTATACTGCGAAGGTATCGTTCGGCATCTTGATCAGGCGACGCGACGCTCCGATTAATTAGCGTGCGGTCGTTAACGAAGCTCGACTGCACAAAAAGGGGGTGACACAGGGAAGAAAGAGAAACTAGCGGGGAGATAGGCGGTAGGGTTGAATGGGAGAGCAGAAAAAGGAAGCTCCCTTCGGTCCAGACTGGATGCAATCGATATCGCGTAATGCGATCTCGCGGCCTGAGTGCAGGGAAACATGTATACATTATATTTTCGAAGGTATGTGTTTCCGTAACGCATACATGGATGTGTGCGCGCGTACGAATAATACACGTCGCGTTATGAATTGAATACTTTGGAGGGTGCAAAGAGAGAGATAAAGGGAAATGCGATGTTCTTTATAGATTATATCTTTGTTTCGCTACTCGGAATGCTTGTTAACAAAATGGCAAATTGTAAACGTAAAAAACTGATTATCTTGCTATAGAAAGAAGGTGAGCGTGGTATAATATATAACTGTGCTTTCCCTCTCCCTTTTTTCTTCTCCTGTCTCTTTAAAAATTTCTTTTATGTATGAAAAATATACGACGGCACGTAAGACAAAAAATGTACGATAACGATAAGACGTTAAAAGACAGGCACAGATAAAAAGCAGAAGTGTAGAATTTTAAATTCATATTCTACTTGGTGCGTATTCTCTTGTATGTATTCTCTTTTAATAACGAAATAACGGTAATTATATGGTTAGTACATTTAACAACGATACTGATAAAACAATAATGTTTAACGATGTCCCACTACAATTATAATGTCCATGGCATATTATTGATTTAGATATTCACCCCCTGGTGGTTCAATTGCAAACGACCTCCGCGGAATTCATACGCACGTAGGCGTATCCGCGTCTGACGCACGAAACGCAAACGAGCGTACACGCGAGACGTTAAATTCAGTGGCACGGCATTAGCATAAACCACGGGGGGCAACAATAGCAGGAGATGAGACTACGAGACAGATAGAAATGCACAGGGGAAAAGGGTGGCGGAATGTTGGGGTTGAATCGAAAATCATCTCGTTGATTTAAATCTCTCTCTCTCTCTCTCTCTCTCTCTCTCTCTCTCTCTCTCTCTCTCTCTCTCTCTCTCTCTCTCTCTCCCCCCCCCCCGATTCTCTTTCCCTTTCTCTCTCTTTATATTTCTTATACGCTTCGCATCATATTTTCTGCTTTCCATCTTTTTCTTTGACCGTTTTCGATAGTATCGTCAACATCGCAACCGTACATCACTAACGAATTTTCATTCAAGTTTATCTCTGAAGACGACTGATTATTTCAAATATCAGTTAAGGCATTTTCTTCAAAGTAAAAAATTTTTTTAAAATTGTGATTACATCTAGGATATTATTAGGAATATAAATCTATTGTTCTGCGCTATCTCCCTGTGACTTTCTCTTCTCTTTTTTGTCCTCTGCTGATACGCGTTTTACCGTAACTGGTTCACGACAGTTTAGGACACGTTAATTACGCATTTGTTCAGGGATTTGCATGCGTTACTCCTGCGCCGGAGGGATAGAGAGAATTCATGTCCATAGTGTGTACAACGATTCGTTACGGGACCTTGCGCCGTTCGCGCAATCAACGGTCCAATCGGGATCACGATCGATATGCGCGTATCTTAACAATGCAACGCATCATTGATTATATTTCATGAATCCGATAATTGCACATCCGTGCATTTCTATCTGTCTCTTTCACTCGATCTCCTTTTTTAATTTTCTACTTAACTTAATAAGGTACTTAACTTAATATTTATATTACTTGAAGCTCGAAAGACATAAAATCTCCGTATAGAGACTTTATAGTTATTATAGTCATACATAATTGATAATTTTGGAGTTTAAGTCAGGAAATTTTTATCGACGTTTTAATTTATTATTATTCGTAATGAAACTTATCTCTATAAATAATTATTTATCTATAAATCAATTGAAACTAGACAGATCTTTTATCAACTTGTAGTTCTCGTTAGTTCGTAAAAATTTCTTTTACTAAGTACTATACGATTATCATCATCATATTCTTTGACAAAATATTATTTTGTTCGATAGTACGAATAATAAATAGTTCGATAGTGAGTAAACATTATTTTGTTCATTGAACGCTTCATATTCGACAGGAAATAGAATTACAGAAAGGAAAGACTAAATAAAGAAATTCGAAATTGCAATCAGCAGGCGACGTTGGAACGCATAAAACCGCAACGTACGCTAAATGCAGGTTTAGAATTTCCGTGGAAGCGATACGTTTTCACGGTATCGGGGCCTTTGAGAGGTCGGTCGTAAGCTCGGTTAAGCTCTGTTAAGCACATGCTGGTTCGCCATAGTCGCGATAATTTCCATGCCGGACGTATCAACGGCGGTGGCCGAGCATAACGGCACTGCCTGGACGGCCGAATTTTGCTGAGAGCCAATGCGCCGGAACACGTACGATCGAGACCAATGGCAACCAATAAAATGGATGCTGGCCGGCCGTGACGTTCCTTTGCAACGCGATCGGAAACGGATTCGTATTCCCTGATGTATGATGCGACGCGCACTATCGGAATCCCGCGATATGGAGCGAGAAATCTGCGGCTGATATTAGCGAAATAGCTGTGTGACAACAATTCCTTGAGGTACACGTCAACATCTTTTTACGAAAGTTAGTGAAATGATTTCCATGATCATAATTTAGATCGTTCTTTGTTTGATCATTATTCTTTTTAATTAAAAAAATAGTAAAAAGAAAAAATTATGATCTAGGAACAAAGCAACTGTATGTTAATCTTCGAGACTGATTGTTCTACACCTAAAATAGATGCACTATACTATTATAGATGTGAATAATTGAACTATTTATTAAAGGCTGGGTAACTATCTCTAATAGTTGACAAATATTTGCAACTGTTAACATCGAAACGGATCGCATTAATTCCTTAGACGAAAAAAATTTTAATTAACGTGTCCGAATTTAAAGAAGTAAACTCTTAATATCCGTGGGGCAACAATATCTTTTTCGATCGGAGGTACGTAAGAAGAAGATAACGAAAGCGGCTGCTCTCTCTCTCTCTCCTATCAACAACGTTCAGACTTTCTCGGAAAGCTGAGCTTCACGGGAGCACTCTTCCGGAGAGAACCGTCTTAAAGCGCGCGTGCAACTTGATAAGCGAAGGATAAAATTAATTCGCTCACGGAGCGAATCGAATCGCGCGTTGCAATCCCGTGGAAAAGCCGGATACCGGTGCGCGGCTCCGTTAAACGAATGACACAGATTTTTCCGCGTAAAAGCGAACCCGCGTTCCCCGTCTCCGGATTTCAACAAACGAGATCGCGGATCTCCGAGTCGCCCCCCGTAACTCGATCAATCGCATTGCTCGGTTGCTTGCAACCAGTCTCGCATCGTCCTCCTCGCCCGATCGAATCGATCGGATTGCGAGGATCGCTCTCGAGGAGTGCGGAAAAGGAGCAAAGAGACGATGCGGTTAAACTCAACGTCGCCCCGAGCTCCTTCTTCACCAAGAAGTGGTAGTACTTCGATCTCTTTCCGGAGAGAATCTTGACGTTTTCATACATGAATTATTTCGTTGAAAAAGAAGGCATGTGTAGAAATTATATGGACTTAAATGATTCTCATACAAAAAGCTCGAACTCTCCTTTGAGTTAAAGAAGCAATGGGAGGTCTCGCTTTTCAGGAAACGAGAACGTTTTATTAATGACACTAATATTTGTACTCATTAAATTAACACGCGTATCGGACAGCTGTATTCTGTCTTGAATATTTCGTAACACTCTTAGCACATCTCTGTGCTTGTGAACGGGTAAATCCTATTGAACCTTTACTTAGGCCAAGTTACCAAGCCCGAGAACGCATTTTCGCCGCAGGGGGAGGTCCTTGACCTTCGGGTGGGCCCTAAGGAGATATAAAAGAAAGAAAAGAGAGAAAAAGGGCTCGAGAAACGTGACGAGATCCGTGACGAAATTGGCAGGGAAACGCGTCCGGTCGGGTACACGTACAACGAATTAGTCATTTCTATGAAATGGGACGCGAGGAGGAGGAGGAAGAGGAGGAGAAGGAGGCGAAAAGTGATAGCAGACAACCGGATGACGCGAGATAACAATTAGTCCTGAAAGTTCCCGGCAACGAGATCTCTCTTCGACCGACGATGATGATGAGGAGACGAAGGAACTTTCCCCTCCCGTTAGGAAGGTGTGCGGTTTCTCGACGCGGTTTCCCCTTAACGCGTCCCGCTGGGCCCGCCTAATTCATGCGTAAGTGGATAACTCGAGTTAGCTCGGTGCTTAACGTGAATCATCGGCAACTTTCCTTGGTTACGATCGACGACGCTGGTTAAGTTTCATTTTAAGATCGTCGTGTTTCGGACTTAAACCAGGATAGAATCGTCATCGCGACAGAAATACTTAACTGCATCGACGTCTCGTAATACTTTGATTGATTTTTTTAATAACTGAGATAGCAAATGTATAGTATATGCAGAAGCTCGAAGATCTATCAAATTTTTAATTCGCACTTAAAGCACTGTTATCTCAAAGAACGAAATTTCGGAAGAAATTCCTTCTTGCGCGGGACGACGAATGTGTAACGAGCTGCCGTACAGAATGAAACGAGAAGGATTCTCGGCGCGATCCTTATTCCCTTCGGACGGTAAATCCTACATCGTGTCGAAGCCCGACAGAATGGAGGATCTTTCCAATTTCTGACCGAACGTGCCGATTTCGGCGCGCGTTTTATCGCCGGGATCAGTCGTAGAATGAAAATCCGGAGGCAGAAAAGCAAGAGAAAAAAGCAGGAAGGAGGGAGATGATATCGGGACGGTCTCGTCCTCTTCCGGATGGAGGTGAAAGGTGTTTCCCTCGGGTTCATAGATTACTCTAGTATCTTAAAGCCTCACAGACTGCCGCAATTTCTGCATTTGTTAAAAAAATCTCTTTTTCGACAGGATTTGTAAATAAACGATTAACAAATTAAAACTTAAAACAAAATTTAATCGAAATTAAGGAAAAAATTGCGAAAAGGGATCATCAAAGCTTGGCAGCGTTCAATATTAAACGCTTTAAAAGAATTAATTGTTCTTTATAAATTTTTGATAAGAATTTTGATAAGAAAATATCGTTAGTTAAAGGATCATGAGAAATTTAAAAAACATTTATCATTCCTCTTAGATTATTCAATGCATAATTCGATGTATTGTCTTGAAAGAAGAGTCGTGATAATTCCAAAGACTCTATAGTCTTAGGAATGTTCTTGGAGCCGATCCCGAATTTTATGCCTCGGGAGTGGCACTATGCCTCTGGCCGCGAGGTTAAGAACGGAGTACGGTGTGCCGGAGAGTGGTGGATCACGTCTCTCTTCAGTCTTCGTCGTCCCTAATGATCCCTTTGGCGGCTTCTCGGATGTCGCGAGGATGCCAAAGAGGATTCGTCCGGAAGGAATCCGGGTGAGGAGAAAAAAAGTAAAAAAAAAAAGCGAAGAGAGAATCCTTCACCGCGCACCGCCTTTTCCTTCGTCGGATTACATTTATTATCGAGGGACGCCCACCGACGCCCACGTGCCCTGCCTCCAGAGGTTCGATGAAAAGTTCCTTATACGCGATCCGAGGTGTCGGGCGCGAATAACGCGCGTAATTAATACGACGTGATACGCGCGAGTGTGGGCGAACGGGGATGCATATTAGTCAGTCAATCCGTTCGATGCTCGCAGCATAGCCGTGCGCGAGACGAAATGGCAAAATAGCATGTATATATAATCTCCTGAAGATATGAATATTGATGGAATTATCCTTGCATTGCCTTCCAATTGAAAGTTCCAATCCAGCTTGAGAGTCGCATTTTCTCGAGATAGTGAAAACTTCCGACAAAAAAAGCTACATTGTGAATATTATTCTCATTCCTATATTTACCACAAAGTAGTCATCCACCGTTGAAAGCGGCTTCTCGAATATCAAATGGTGCAATTCTTTATGAAACCTGTTTCCGGGTTTCATAAAAATTCTTTAAGAACTAACGTCCACTCGAGGCGGAACGAATCTTCAATGTGATTTCCCCCGAAAATTCGGTTTCCCCTCGATCGTACGTAATGTCTACCGTCCCACGGATTTTAAGGGGAGAATATCGCAGAGCTCTTTTCTTCCTAATGATGCCTTTGACGGCCGCTCAGGTATCACTGAAGGAAAGGGTAGCATCTGTGAATCATCTCCCTTTAATTTCACGAGACTCTTTCATGTTGCCGTTTTTCAAAAAAAATTTTTCTCCAAGAAAGAACTAAGTAGACTATATTCTTTAAGATCCATAGATATAAATTTATTAAATTATTTTGTAAAAACGCGGAGCTCCGAAATAATTTTATCTTTAATACAGATATTTAATATTTTACAAATATTAATATCAATGTTATTTTCAATGAAAATAGGAATAATATTGTATTTCCAAGATAATTATATAGTACCGTTCTTTTACGCCACGTATATCGTGTGATGAGTAAGAAAGGGATATCATTTGACCACCTACATGTGCTATTCGATCTGGAAGAGCTGATGCGATTGATTTACATTAAGTTCGACGTCATGCAAATCATCCCATTCTGCATTCGCAATCACTGGACCAAGGCATCATTCGCCGCGATTCTAATGATATCCGGCTCCGTGAAAGCCAGAATAATTCTATCGAAGAACTCTACGATGATTCACGCCTTCGCTCGGCATGAAACAGCACGTATATCCCATCTCTCTCTCCTTTATTTTCTTTCTTTTCATCTTTATAAATTATTTTTTATTTTGGTCGATTTTACTTTCATTTATCTTTTCGTTCACAAATTTCCGCATATATATTTCTTGACAAATATGTATTTATAAAGATCTCGAATGTGTGTCATTTTCCTACGACAAATTCAGGAGAATTATCCTATTTTCCTTTCCTTCTCTCGGAGTCCGTTAGTAATAAATTTCGAAGTCGATTTATCACGAAAATTCATGTGTCGCGAAACGAATCGGCCGACATCCATTGAGGAGGAAACCTACAGCGGTGTCCTCCACGCCGCGCCGCGGAGAAGGAAATCTCGCGGTTTTAGCTCTAATCCCACGTGAACAATGTTACCGGCTTTAATGTTCGTTACGCGCAACGCGCAACACGTAATTTTCCAACGCCCAACGCGGAGGAAGAAGGACTCGTTCGCGCGGGGAGGGTGGAGCACATTTGTCTTCGCCCGCCGAAACCTCGCACCTGAGAGCGCCAGGACTTAACGCGAGTTACTGCGCGATCGGTTATACGGACCACTAACCCACTGCCACGGAATGCCACGGAGTCGTCTTCAGTCGCGGATCCTGCGGTTTCGCATAAGGATGACGCAACGATAGGAACGGAAGAGTAATGATCCTCATGCGGATTCTCGTATCGCTCTGTTGGCCGCCCTAATTTAGATTGTCATTTTCGACACGATAAACTGATACTTGAAACGGGACTACATTCCAAGTATATCTCACAAATGATGCATTTTAACGAATAGAGAGTTTCAAGTATTAATTCTCGTTCCGGAAGTTTAAATATTAGACTAATTAAAAAGGAGCAGCTAAGCTCGTACAGCGTTATTATATACACGCAGGCGTGATGGATCGGGGACCGCAGTAGTGTCCGCAGAGAACGTGCGAAAGTATTTTATAGTTCACACTTACAGTGTACCGAGTTGCGTTTTATGCTAAGCACCGCGGAAGATATACTTTTGCGGCGAGGACTATCATCAATAGGAGAGAGAGAGAGAGAGAGAGAGAGAGAGACGAGGAGAGAGAGAGAGAGAGAAGAGAGAGATGCAGAGAGCGATATATAATTTCCTCTTTAGTTCACTATGGCGGCGGAAAAGGGAGCATTAGAGAGAGAGAGAGAGAGATGCATCGGGTGCTGCGCAGGATGCAGCATTAGAGAGAGAGAGATGCATTTGTCTTCGCTTCCCGAAACGCACCTGAGAGTAGTGCCGTTCGTTATCAGACCGCGATTGATTGCAATCCAGTAACCTAGTGAGGCGTGCTAGTTGCTCGTCACAATGCAGGAAAATGTGTGGAGTCTACGATGCATTATGTAGTATAAAACTAACACACACAATAATAGTATTATCCACATCCAGTGCTACGTACATTTGTCGAATTTCCCTTGTGAGCCTTGTTATTTATTATCTAATAATACAGCACGTTTAACCAAATGCGAGGCAAAATTTTCAGTATTTTATAACGTTTCATGATTTAAGCGTGTATTTATTTTTACTTTTTATCTTTATACTCGGTTTTAAATAAATACAAAATTTTACGCAGAGAGAAACATTCGGAATGAAAAAATACAGTTTTCAATTTCTCGAAATTAAAAATTATTATTAAATCACGTGAGAGCGTGAAAATTACAGTGGTCCAAACGGACGTTCCATGTCAATCACGTCTATTGAAAACGACAACTCGATAGCATAAAAACCATACAACCTCATTAAATTGACGAAACTGTGCAATTACCGGGTTCGATTCTCGTCGGGATTGAATGACGGCACGATATAATTAATGATAAGGCTGACGTCAATGTCGATATAATGATATCATTTAATACGGTAATACGGCGCTCACGGCATTTTTCGTCGGGATACAAATTGATTTACGGGAGCGATTCATTTATGCGCCCGTAAATATTGCGCGAAGGCAAATTGGAAAATATTACAGTCACCTAATTCCATGCGCGCGCGGTCCCGCGTAGTGTAACGAATTTTTTAAAATGAGAATTTAATTCCGCATTTATTTCTTTTACGCGAGCGCCGCTTCGCCGACCGACGCGAGATTCAATCTTTCGTACCGTATTTCGCCGTGTCGCGCGTTAGCTCTCGATGGCACACTTTCTCCGTGCAAATTTTTTTTTTAATTTCCTGCCTCGTCAGCTTTGTTGCGCGGCGGAATCACGCCTTCGTTCCCCGTAATCATTCAATTTATCTGCACGCCGAAAAACTAGGTCAAGAACGACTATATATATTCGAAGCGAAAAAAAAAATACAATTTATTCGTAGAAAGAAAAAGAGAATGAAAACCGAAATGTGAATATGCTCTTAAAAGCAAGATCGATTTGTAATCTCAGCAAATTAATATTCACGTTATAAGACTGAAAAAAATACGGTATCCAACGAATATTTCTTTATAATTATATTAATCTCATATTACTACTACTACTATTATTAATATTATTATATATTGATCTTTGTATTACATTGATTGCGTAATTTATATTGATCATCGATTTACGATTCGCACAGACCGTCAAGCATTTACAAAATATTTTTTAAATGCTCGATTTATCGCTTTTCTGCTTCACTTCGAATCTCTCTGTCTCATATTTCTACCTTTCCACCTTTCTTTCTCTCCTATCGCCTATCTAATAATTTGCTGAAAGCTTCGCCAGTTAACGTCACTATCCCATGGTCGATACATCTACCCCGCGTAACTTCGCGAAAAGACCGAGCAGAAAGGGGGAACGGGTAAAAGGGTGATCGCTCGAGCTCGTTTTGCGCTGCGCGCTTGGCGAAGCGCGACGTGCCGGGGATTCGTTCCGTTTCGAATATCAAAAACAATTCGCCACCGGAGGGGGGCCGTCGCCGCCACGCGACCGGGAAGGGTTGACGGAGGCTTTACCGTGCAACTTCCGCCATCGAGAGGGAGCGGGTGGATTTTTAGGCGGACTGCAGTAATACGAGGGGCGATCATTCTCTCGGACGGAATGGCGACGGATATTAAAGCGCGTGTGGAACGTTGCTCTTTATGTCATTAAATACACCCACGCAGCATGCAATCCCACACCATCCCCGTCGCCCTCGATTGTCGTCCTGCGTTCTGCGGGGGGTGCGAATCACCCCTGCGGTGCGACGCGTTCAGGAGAAAAGTATTGCGGTTTGCAATTGATTTCGAGAAATGACGAGGGACAGGAAGGTCTCAGTTAATTATTAACTGTGCTCGCCTATATGCGACGAGTAACGGATCTTTTCGTTTAATCTTCATCAGTCAGAAATCGGGAAGATGGATATGATTCCTTATAACGAGTATACATTAAACGTGATTTTTATAATCACTGTTTTAGCATTAACCGTAATAAGGTAATTGCTGGTTCATGTTTGACGAACTCGCGATAAACTGTCATTTGAAAATCATATGATGTAATAATCGGGGCTGCGTAATGGGTGTAAATTAATTTTTGATTAGCTCGACAATCCGCCGATTATATCCTGGATTATACCTCGGGCTCTGTTTTGCGGCTCATTTATTTATTAATACAACGCACGCTATTTGAACGTCGAAATACGTTTCTAAGGGAGAGCGGCCGAATATTTCATTCGATCAGACGGTACGACGTTCAATATTTTATTTGCCGTTTGATGTTAAACATTTAATCGCGGCGGCACAATATTGAAACGCGCGGTTGCAATACCAATAATGGTCCACTTTCGGCGATCAAATTTGGAAATGTACACGCTGCGAGTTCTATCGACGCGTTCATTCTCGGGAACGCATTCGAGCAGCCAATATATTTCGACGCTGCCGAAATGCCGATCTCTCCGCGTCATTAGACTCTAATTGAAGAGATTTTTTTTCTCTCTCCCCGAAACTAGACAACGGTACGATTCAATTATCACGATTGATAACAGCAATATACGTGGAAAATTGAAGATTTAAAATCACAGTAGCGTACCAAGTTCGTCAAGCATCGATTTTCAATGAGAGATAAATGGAATACCTTTTATTTCGTCAGTCAATTATTTAAGGTTCAATGCAATGCAAAAATCAAATGGTCGCCAAGGATTAAACGTACGACTATTGCAAGTTCGTCCTGCTATCCTCCGTGAACGACTCATCCCCCGCCGTGGTTTTATTGCGTCGGAGATGGAGCGAGGAAAATGATGAGTTCGACGTTTCGATGGCGGTCGGTGGTTTTCGATTGTTTCCGGGCGAAATTAAGAGGCTAACAGCGACGAGCCCTCCGAA
>JASTWL010001694.1:0-26003 GCA_035220575.1 Temnothorax rugatulus | reverse complement strand
GTCGGTGTGTACTATCTCCAAAAGCTCTTTCGTACGGGTCTCCATCCGTCACTGGGAATGGCGCCCGAGTCATCTTCCCCTCGAAGGACATATTTCGCATTCCAGCTTCTCCTCGCATTTACCAAGGCTCAGTCCTCGAATTGCCGCGTAGCGTTCTGCGTTCATCAAGTCCGTTACGTTCAAGTGACCTAGTCGGCGATGCCACTTTTTCAGAATCGTCGAAGCATCCGCATCTTCAGATATTCTGCTGCACTCTGCGCGTTCGCAACTCGATAAGAAATATAAGTTCCCGGCTCTATTCGCGCGCAATATTACGTTACCGTCGCGATCGACCACTACGGTGTGATCTTTTTTTAAAGTCCCTTCAAGATTTCTGTCCGTTATCTTAGCTACCGACAATAAATTTTCGCGGAGATCGGGCACGTGAAGTACGTTACTTAGACTCACATTTCTCTTATTTCCTTCGATATCGGCCGTAAGCGAGACCGTTCCCACTGCGGTAATTTCCGTCGAGGCATGATTCGCTAATTTTAATTTACCGCGTTTCGAGTCGTCAACTCTCGCGAATTCGCGTAATTGTCCACATAAATGTGACGTTGCCCCGCTATCGAGACACCATTTCGCGCCGCACACATTAACTTCCGCACTAAATACTTCCTGCGTATCCGAGGATTCTTCTACGGCACACAGAAGCACGTCATCGGTATTCTTCGCCGACGGTTGCGAATCTTCGGGCTTCTTGTTTTTGCAGTCAACGGCTTTTGTGTCTTTTTTCTTTACATCGATGACACCGATACTTGAACTCTTCTTTATTTCCCGATTTCGATTTTCTCGATTTGTCCTTATTCGTATTTCTTCCTTTCTTTACCATCAACGCGTTCTGAACGGTACCGCGTGCGTCATTTTTCCGAGCGTCGTTTTCTTCTACTATTTTTATTTGAAGCACTTCCGGTGACGGTAATTCGTCGCGTGATTCGATGGCGCATCGAAAGTTCTCGAATGAGGGCGGCAACTATATAGTAGCATGATCGCGAGCAATTCCGGGTTGATATCGATGTTCATTTCAGCCAGTTTATCGACGGAATCGTGGAATTTTCGGACATGTTCCCGCACGTCGTCGCCTTCTTCCATACGTTGAAGCGTGAGCTGTTTTAGTAGCGTGGCCTTCCGAGCCGGCCCCTTCGATTGATACGTGCTTTCCAGCTTTAGCCATACTTCGCGAGACGTCGTACATCCTTTGACAATCTTCAATTCGGATGGCTTTATCGATAGTATTATATCTGATTTTGCCTTCTCGTCGTTTCTCGTCCAAACCTTAACTGCCTCTACCGATGTCGCGTTACCGGCTTCCAGCGTTGGTTTTACGCACTCGCCACTCACATATTCCCACGCATCGTTTTTCATGAGCACCGCTTGCATTTGCAATTTCCAAGTGTCATAGTTGTCTCTTTGGAGAGTCTCGATTCGTGTAAAACTTGACGCGTTCATTTTGCGATTCACACCGCGACGTACGATGTTCGTTCCCGAGATACACTTTCCCGTGGCGCACTTATTAACCTCACGACGTTTCGCGTTCTTCCGATGCCTATTCCGTTCCTGAGCAATTTCGTCCTGGGCCCATAACCTGTTAGCAGGTAAGCGCGGGAGGGCAATCGAACGTACACGTCGAGTAACTGCTATGCACACGTTTTATTATAACTCGTATCCAAAAGATGCGTGTAGCACGAATGCCAGACAGACACAGTGGTCCCAGGTTTAGGACTCTGCTACATAGCCGTGGCTGTGAAGGGGATAGGATCGCGTCACGTGACGTCAGCACACAAGCCAAGCGCCCCGTGTACATGTGCGCTCGTCGTTCGGCCAGCCTCGGTCAGTTAGAGAGAGCAAACATGCTATCCTCTTTCTCTTTCTCTCTTGAACCGGCGCGTCGTCAGCCTCACAGACGAAATACGTATATTAGCGGCGTGCCTCTTTCTACACTAGGGCTGGTATTCACAGTCTTCAAGGCCGTCTTAAGTAATGTCTTAAGACGCTAATACGGCTCTATGGTCCGTATTCATAGTCGGATCTTATATTTAAGATCGTCTTAAGTCTGGTCAAAGGCCGTCTTAAGACTCCGTTCAGCCAATGAAATGACCGTATTAGCAACTTAAGACATTACTTAAGACAGTCTTGAAATAAGATCCGACTATGAATACGGGCCTGTGATTGGTTCATGACATCTTAAGATCGAACTTAAGACGGTCTTAAATAACTATGGCCGGTATTCATAGTTATTTAAGACCGTCTTAAGTTCAATCTTAAGATGTCGTGAACCAATCACAGGCCGGTATTCATAGTCGAATCTTATATTTAAGACCGTCTTAAGTTCAATCTTAAGATGTCATTAACCAATCACAGAGCCGTGGCTGTGGAGGGTAGGAGCAGAGATGCCAATTTCGAGCCTCTGCCCGCTGCCAGCACGTGTGGAGGGGAGCGCTCGGCCGGGTTCGGGCGACAAGAAGAGCGCAGACATATATATCTCCGTCTCTCTTCTACGGAAGCGCCTATACGCCATAACGTTGGCACCTCGTGTTATAGGAACATGCGTATTAGTTTTTGTCCTAAAGAACGGCACTGTGTATTCCAGGAGGAACGGAACCCTGGGTGCCGTTCCTTTTCGAGATTAAGGTAAATATTGTTAAATTACATTTTGAGTAGATCTTGACATTTTTTGATGGATAAATTTGTTAATTCAACGAAGATCTTGAAATATAAAAATTTTAGGGTAATTAATTGAATTAAATACAAAGTTTTTTAAAGTTAAGGTTAACTTTTTAGGTTAAAACGAAATTGTACACAATATATCCCAGGTAGAATAGAAAGTCATAAAATGTCAAAGTGACCTCAAATGATGTCCAAAAAATGATTAAATTATGATAAAAGGTGAATTTTGTAGTCATATTCTCATCATTTTGACGTCACTTTGACATTATCATGACTTTCTGTTCTACTTAGGATAATCCTTTCTTTTTTGTATTTTAATGTATTAGAAATAGTTGTACATAAAATTATTCTGACTTATTGCTATTTTAAAATAATGAAATGTATACTGAAAATTACTGTAATTTAAATATCAACTTAATTATAACGTGCTTATTATTATTTCTATAGATGGATTCTGTACAATCAAGGAAAATTAAAATTAGATGCGGTGAGAAATGTATGAATATATATGTGACAAATAATACTTTGAAGAAAAGTGTCTTAAAAGATTATTTTCCTGACGGTGGGACTTTGACATATCAAATTGATGGGGAGACATATCTATTAGACACGGATGCTCAATCCATCTACGTAAATGCAAATGTGGACATTTATGATTTCAACGTTCCAAAAGGTTTGTATAACATTATCTTACATCATATACTTTATACTATACTCATAATTATTGTAAAGAAATGTTATTTTTAATAATATATAGCTATATAACTTGGCTACAGTTTTCAAAAAATAATCAATATTTTTCTAGATGTACCTGTTTCACAGCTCAATGGAAAAAAACGTAAACGTTTTCACGATATTCTTGAAACGTTATATTCAGAAAAAAAATCAGATTGTGTTAAAAAGAAGGTAAATTTTATGATGTGTGTTCTATTTTTTAATATTTTAAAATAATAACAATAACAATAATGATAATAAATGTAATAATTTCAGTTATCTCAACAAAAGATAGTAAATAAAAAGCAAGGAAATTTATCACTGGAAGTTGAAAATTCATCATTGGAAGTAGATGAAATAGAAAACAAGAAGACTTTTATTAAAAGAATTCTACATCTTGGATGGAAACATAGAAACGAATTAAAATCTAGATATGAGTACATGGGTGCAACAGTTGGACCAAGAATAAAGATTACTCTTAATGGGAATGAAGATTATCCATTACAAAAATTAAAGGACGTTCTTCTAAAAGAATATATCACCGAAAATAACAAGTATTATTTTGAAAACTCCACAGTTGAGATAGGCACATTTAATGAAACAGTGATTGAGTCTTATATTCATGATGGAAAAAGATGTGACTTCTGGAATTTTTGCAAATACCACTTGCGCAGAAAAAGTCATATGTTAAGTCTTTACCTTCTTACGACAAAAAAGAACACATGTATTTCTAGTAACAAAGAGCCATTTGAAATCTCCAATAAACCTTCTTGCTCTTTATCAATAGATAAATGCTCAAAGGTTGCTTATAATTTATCAAACATTTCGGAAAGTGTTCATAAAATAAATGACATTAAATTCGAGAAGAAGAGTAGTTCAGGCAGATCTTCAAGTACATCAGGTTATACATCAAGCTTAAATCAAATTTCAACTGCTAAAAAGAAAGATGAAAATATTAATATCTTTGAAAAGTCTTTTTTATTACAAAAATCTACTGACTATACAATTGAAACAAAACGAAAGCAAGAAAAAAGCATTTTAGAAGATGTAACAATAAAACAATTTCTTCTCAATTTCGAGTACCTGTTCCACAAAAATATGAGAAGTTAAATGTCGATGATATTAATGTTAAAGATTCAGTATTTTCTTCGCAACATTCCAAGTTGATAGATAGCAAGTCAAGATCACAGAAATATATAATAAAATATAATAAAAATCATGGAGAGAATGATGATACTTTTGCATTTTCAGAAGTATGTAATAAAACGCTTGACACTAAAAAGATTAATTCTTTAAAATTATCTGTTCAATTGATAAATGAAAAGGATATACAATTTTCTGATATTATTCTTGGTAAAGGTGCCCAAGGTGTAGTCACAAAGGGAAAGTACTTAGGCTCGCTCGTCGCAATTAAATCTATGCAAAAAAAAACCGATGATAAACTCATCTTGCGAGAAATAATGCTTCTTGACAAAATTAGACACCCTAACATAATTTCAATAATGGCTGCTTGTTCAAGTATAACGCAATTTCATATTGTTATGGAATATTTTAAGTCTGACTCTTTATTTGATATAATTTTTAAACCTGAAGTAAAAAAAAAATATTTTTTAAGTTTAGGAAATAAAAACAAAATAGCTTACCAAATAAGCTGTGCACTTACGTTTCTGCATTTACAGCCAGTACCGATATTACACCGGGATATAAAGCCAGGTAATATTTTAGTTAATGAAAATTTTGAAACCAAACTCTGTGATTTAGGATTAAGCACATGTAAGTCTGTAATTGAAAGCTTGCAATCAACACAAGCTGATACAATACGAGGCACTTATTTGTTTATGGCACCTGAAATTCTATTACATAGACAGAAAGCTAGTAAAAGCTCAGATGTTTGGGCTTTTGCATGCACACTAGTTGAATTATTTAATGAAGAAACAGTGTGGGAGACACGTAACTTCTTTAATGGTTGGTGCTGTGCCAAAGAAAATCTTGAAGATAAAAATGTTCCTAACATGAACAAGGTTCCATTTTACTTAACAAAAATGTTAACAAAATGCTTTAACTACGATGCTACACAAAGACCAGATATGATTGAATTATTAAATTTGTTTGAAAGGATTCAAACATAATTATTTTGATATAAAATTTTATTCAAAGTATTAAGCATAAATTTTTTTTTAATTTCAAAGAGGTATATTATTTTTAGTACTGAAAACAGTGCACTCAGTCAAACTTATTATTAAGTATTATTATTAAGTATTAAGTACAAAGTTATTTCAATTTCAAAGAGATATATTATTTTTAGTATTGAAAACAGTGCACTCAGTCAAACTTATTATTAAGTATTATTATTAAGTATTAAGTACGAAGTTATTTCAATTTCAAAGAGATATATTATTTTTAGTATTGAAAACAGTGCACTTAATCAAATTTATAGTTTCTAGTTTATTTTACTTAAAAAATGTATTCATAATTTGTACAACAGTTAATAGTTTTAAACAATACAATCAGTAAACTGTGTGCTTTATTTTCTCACGTATGCAAAAAATTTCATCTTTGAGAAAGTAATATATTATACTAAACTGTAATTCGTTTTCTTAAATAACTGCATTCACCATTCATAATTGAATATTAATTTTTTGCATATTCTTTAAATATCTGAAACATTGTTTAAAACTGTTACTCAACATGAAGTTAAAAGGTTCATAAAAAGTTAGTAGTAGTTTTAATAACAATCAAATGTTAATAGTAATATTACAATTTATATCTTGATCTGTAGACATATGAATAATGTATTATCAAGTATTTCTTCCATTGAATGTTATTGAAACTCAATTGTGTATTTAATATTTATGAATAAAAGGTATTTAAAAAGTCTGCGTTTTTATTCTGTAATTATTGTCATTATCAAATTATTAATCTTTAGAGGGCCGACATTTTTTCATTAGAATTTCGAATTTTTTTGCGTAAGATGTATACATATATATAACTTATATATTCCACGATATTATACATAATACATGATATATTGTTCAATTTCAGAGAAATATATTATTTTTAGTATTGAAAACAGTGCACTTAATCAAACTTATAGTTTTTAGTTTATTTTACAGATTTCAAAAATGACTTCATAATTTGTACAACAGTTGACAGTTTTAAACAATACAATCAGTAAATATTATACAGATATTATACATAATACAGTATACATAACACTGAAGTTCAATAAGAGATTTAAAATACTATTAGAAATCTATTGTTTCTCATTCTCAATAGCATCAATTATATCTATATACAGATTAAATGCTTCGAAAGCTGTACATGGAGTTGGAGCGTCCGTAATAAGGCTTACGAGTTCTTTAAATTCTGGTTTAAATAATACAGGCCTTTTAGCATATTTTCCTAATAGAATATCAATGTGTGTTTTAACCAATGGTTTCTGATAATTTTTTCCTCCAAAATTTTCAGGTAAATAATATAACTCATTTGGTATTCCACCAAGAACATTTCTATTACTCTGTTTGCGCATTCTGTGCTCATTCCATTCTTTCTTCGTGATTTTTATATCTTCTTCAATCAGGTGACCAAAACAATAACGTAAACAGTCAATGTGTAATGGATTGTTTATCTTAATAAAATTTTCATATTCCATTTTTTTAAATAAATTAAGATAGAAGTCACCCATGTGTTGCCGAAATTGACGCCAATAAGATTCAATTCGCTGGTTGTGCGTACTTTTTCCTTTTAAAAAACTCTTCTCACCTGCATGTTCATCTGTGTGATGATACCGTAAAGCAATGTGAAGACTTTCCATATGTGAAACTTCTGTTCCGTTGTCTGTTCGAATGATAGTTGGTAGAAATCCATGTTTTTTTATTAGTTGTAAATAATAATAAGCGATAATTTCAGGGCAATTATTTGACATTGAAACATTCAGTGATAATACTTTTCTGGAAAAGCCATCTATAAATCCATAGATAGCAAAACCAAACCTTTTAAGTTTATCGTATCCATCTGCATGGTAAAGATAATTTGGACCTGGAACCGAATATATTCTTCTTTTCAATTTGTACCGGCTCCGAACTCCTTCAGGATCAATTATTTTTAACAATTTCATAACAGTTTTTTGTTTAACTTTCAGTTTATAAACTTTCTTCAACCTTTGACACATTGACTTATATCCCAAATTACACCCACTTCCTTCTAATTCCAATATAATAGCAAGAACTATTTCCTCGATTGGACTCTTATTTATATTTTTTCGTTTAAACCTATTTTGAGCTAAGATTCTTGATAAAGTACGCATCGAAATTTTAACATTATGCTTTTTCTTTAATTTCTGAAGAATTGCTTCATAACAATAGTTCTTATAAAAATACTTTTTAATTTTTTCAAAACGGAAAAGATTTATTTGATTCATCTGTAAAAATATCAAAGAAAATAGACAATTAGCTTCCTTGTACAAATATACAACTAAATAGAATACATATGATAAAATTTAAATACCTTCTCTTTAACACAATCTGATTTTTTTTCTGAATATAACGTTTCAAGAATATCGTGAAAACGTTTACGTTTTTTTCCATTGAGCTGTGAAACAGGTACATCTAGAAAAATATTGATTATTTTTTGAAAACTGTAGCCAAGTTATATAGCTATATATTATTAAAAATAACATTTCTTTACAATAATTATGAGTATAGTATAAAGTATATGATGTAAGATAATGTTATACAAACCTTTTGGAACGTTGAAATCATAAATGTCCACATTTGCATTTACGTAGATGGATTGAGCATCCGTGTCTAATAGATATGTCTCCCCATCAATTTGATATGTCAAAGTCCCACCGTCAGGAAAATAATCTTTTAAGACACTTTTCTTCAAAGTATTATTTGTCACATATATATTCATACATTTCTCACCGCATCTAATTTTAATTTTCCTTGATTGTACAGAATCCATCTATAGAAATAATAATAAGCACGTTATAATTAAGTTGATATTTAAATTACAGTAATTTTCAGTATACATTTCATTATTTTAAAATAGCAATAAGTCAGAATAATTTTATGTACAACTATTTCTAATACATTAAAATACAAAAAAGAAAGGATTATCCTAAGTAGAACAGAAAGTCATGATAATGTCAAAGTGACGTCAAAATGATGAGAATATGACTACAAAATTCACCTTTTATCATAATTTAATCATTTTTTGGACATCATTTGAGGTCACTTTGACATTTTATGACTTTCTATTCTACCTGGGATATATTGTGTACAATTTCGTTTTAACCTAAAAAGTTAACCTTAACTTTAAAAACTTTGTATTTAATTCAATTAATTACCCTAAAATTTTTATATTTCAAGATCTTCGTTGAATTAACAAATTTATCCATCAAAAAATGTCAAGATCTACTCAAAATGTAATTTAACAATATTTACCTTAATCTCGAAAAGGAACGGCACCCAGGGTTCCGTTCCTCCTGGAATACACAGTGCCGTTCTTTAGGACAAAAACTAATACGCATGTTCCTATAACACGAGGTGCCAACGTTATGGCGTATAGGCGCTTCCGTACTTTCTTCCCCGAGCGGCTCGAGCTGTAGCTATAGCTAACGCCAGCCGCGAGAATCGTGTACATACGTTACCGACTTGGCTCGCGCGTCTCTTCAGATGATAATAAAATATTAATGCGATGATAATACAGATGATAATAAAATATCCCTTCCCATTCTAGGCGCGGGACACTATCGTGTTTCTTCATTTTATTGTACAATTAAAAGCATAAAGTTAATAAAAATAAAAATAAATTGTTAGTAAAATTTATTAATTAGATAAATTAATGAAATTATAATTTATTCTGTAGATAGAGTGTGTGTGAAGCTAGCGTCTCATTTTGCGGAAACTCACAAATTATTGAGAGTTCTGACTTCCTTTTCAATAGTTCTAGAGTTCCTGATAGTTTAAACAAATAGTTCTGGCCATTAAAGCCAAAAAACAGCGTCAGTACAAACTGAGACGCTAGGTTCACGCAGCGTCTCACTTTGTCCTACACAAGTTCCACCACTGTATCTCATCAGATTTTCGAGATCTATAGTTCTATAACAGTTCTATAAAGAGTTCTGCCATATAAAAGCAAAAAAATTAATTATAAGGTACTAAAAAACAAATTACAATGTAACGAGTATACCGAGTTGAGACGCCAGTTGAAATCTCGGAGTTCCGGTTTATTTAAAATATTTTTCGAGTAGTTCTGAGCATATAGAAGCATTTTCTAAAGAGTTCCCGGCACTAGCAATGTTGTATAATTTTTAAATAAATTAATAACGCTCGAAAGTTAGGAATTTATCGAAAATAGGTGAGACGCTGGCCGTATTTCGACAGTTAACTGTGAGTTCTGTTATAATTTTCGTGTAATTCTGAACGTGGTCTAACGTTTTCTAAAGAGTTCTGGCGATAAGCATTATTTAATCATTTTTTAAATAATTTTTATCGCCCGAGAAAGACGCATTTACGGGTATATGGGTGAGACGCTGTAGGAAATCTCGGAGTTCTGGCTTATATAAAATATTTTTCGTATAGTTCTAAGCATACTGAAGCAATTTCTAAAGAGTTCCGGGCATTGGCAATGTTGTATAATTTTTAAATAAATTAATAACGCTCGAAAGTCAGGAATTTATCGAAAATAGGTGAGACGCTGGCCGTATTTCGACAGTTCTGTGAGTTCTATTATAATTTTCGTGCGTTATTAATTTATTTAAAAATTATACAACATTGCCCGGAACTCTTTACAAATTGCTTCAGTATGTTTAGAACTATACGAAAAATATTTTATATAAACCGGAACTCCGAGATTTCGCACAGCGTCTCATCGTTTTCCGTCATGATTACTTTTCGGTTAATATTAATTTTTTAAAATATAATACAAAGATTCTAACGCTCGGAACTCTTTAGAAAATGCTTTAGAATATGCTCAAAACTACTCGAAAAATATTTTACATAAACCGGAACTCCGAGATTTCAACTGGCGTCTCAACTCGGTATACTCGTTACATTGTAATTTTTTTTTAGTACCTTATAATTAATTTTTTTGCTTTTATATGGCAGAACTCTTTATAGAACTGTTATAGAACTATAGATCTCGCAAAATCTGATGAGATACAGTGGTGGAACTTGTGTAGGACAAAGTGAGACGCTGCGTGAACCTAGCGTCTCAGTTTGTACCCAGGTAGCAAGCACTCGTCATTTTGACGTCAATTGACGTCAAAATGACGGACTTTTGACGTCAAAATGACGAGTGCTTGCTACCTGGGTACTGACGCGTTTTTTGGCTTTAATGGCCAGAACTATTTGTTTAAACTATCAGGAACTCTAGAACTATTGAAAAGGAAGTCAAAACTCTCAATAATTTGTGAGTTTCCGCAAAATGAGACGCTAGCTTCACACCCACTCTATCTACAGAATAAATTATAATTTCATTAATTTATCTAATTGATAAATTTTACTAACAATTTATTTTTATTTTTATTAACTTTATGCTTTTAATTGTACAATAAAATGAAGAAACACGATAGTGTCCCGCGCCTAGATAGGCCAGTCAGTAAAGACACTAAAATTCGAAAATTTAACTTTAATTACAAAAGTTTTCAAATTTTGATGGAATATTGGGTGAGTTGAAATAACAATAAATCTCATTTTGCAACCATCCCCGAGGTCCGGAACATGTTAAACATTGCAAAAAAATGTTAATTTATTATAACTTTGCGAAAAAAAATTGCAAAAGTCCTGCAAACTTAAAGCGATGTCTATTGTAATATTTTCCACAATGTGTTAGATTTGCAACCTATTTAGAGACGCGCAACATTGAAATTTATTGTAAAAACTTATTGTAATTTATTGTAATAACGTTTTTGTTTGTAACTTGGAGGAAAAAATTGCAAAAGTGCTGCAAACCGATAGAATAACTTTTACAACTGCCCCGAACAGCTGTACCAATTTGCAACCTTCTATGTTGCACGCAATATATATTTTTTAAATCAATGATGGAACAATTGTTTATTTGGTCGTAATTTTGCCAAAAAAATTGCAACAGTTTTGCAAATTGGTTGCAAACGGTGAGATTATTTTTCGTCACAAGCTGTTCAGTTTGCAACCTCGGACAAGGTCCGCAACATTGAAAAATTAGCAACAATTATTATTTTGCACTTTTACAAGTGTGAAAAAATTGCAAAAGTTTTGCAAATTTTACGGAGTGCTTCAAATGTCTTCCCCTATCTGATTATAAATTTGCAACCCTCTACTAGTTACGCAAATTATTGCAACTTATTAATGACTAATTTTGTGTTCCAAAATTAATACAAAAGTGTTGCAAATCCAGGGAAACAAATTAAAAATACATTTACACATAATGTCGGATTTGCAACCTCCTACCTGGCACGCAAAATATTCAAATCAAATATATACGTTACATGCTCAATACTACGAGGCCCCGATGGTTGCTTCGCACCTGTGTATGAGGCTTTAGTTTTCTGTTGTTGTGGTGCGTGACAATAGAAAAGTACGCGGACTTTTCTTATCATTTCTCCTATTTTAACGGTACACATTTTCAGCTTATTTTCTGACCTTTCTTGTTGTTTCTTATTCACGTAAGAAAACGTTACACGAGCAGCATCGTTTGACAGCATCGTGCTTATAAATTAATTATGGAAAACGAAAATGTTTATTTTATTTGCGGTAAAGATATACAAAGTGGAGCTATTGACGACGTTAAAGAAAAAGGTATCAGTTAAGCAAATACAAATTTCTCAAATCTATAAGACATTACGAAATAATTTTAACCCTCAGAGAACACACAGGGTCAATTTAAGCTCAGGTTAAGATTAAAATATACTAATGTACTTTAAAAAAATATTTTGGACGAGGAATGCCAAGCATCTGATATCCTATTTCAAGAACCGATACTTATAGACGAAATTTTCCCTGAGAATGTGGAGATGAACGTTTCTTACAATCCTGGACCTTCTGGCAGTAAGAGACGGAAACTCTCATAACTATAGTGATTTTTATGTTATGCTCGAAATTTTGAATATTTTGCGTGACAGATAGAAGGTTACAAATTCGACATCATGCGTAAATGCAATTTTAATTTGTTTCCCTGGATTTGCAACACTTTTGCATTAATTTTGTAACACAAAATTTGTCATTAATAAGTTGCAACAATTTGTGTAACTAGTAGAGGGTTGCAAATTTATATTCGGATAGGGGAAGACATTTGAAGCACTCCGTAAAATTTGCAAAACTTTTGCAATTTTTTCACGCTTGTAAAAAGTGCAAAATAATAATGTGTTGCTAATTTTTCAAGGTTGCGGACCTTGTCCGAGCAAACTTAACAAATTGTGACGAAAAATAATCTCAACGTTTGCAATCAATTTGCAAAACTTTTGCAATTTTTTTGGCAAAATTATGACCAAATAAACAATTGTTCCATCATTGATTTAAAAAAAAATATGTTGCGTGTATCATAGAAGGTTGCAAATTAGTACAGCTGTTCGGGGCAGTTGTAAAAGTTATTCTATCGGTTTGCAGCACTTTTGCAATTTTTTCCTCCAAGTTACAAAAAAAACGTTATTTTATAACAAAATTCAATGTTGCGCGCCTCGAAATAGGTTGCAAATCTAACACATTGTGGAAAATATTACAATAGACATCGCTTTAAGTTTGCAGGACTTTTGCAATTTTTTTCACAAAGTTATAATAAATTAACGTTTTTTGCAATGTTTAGCATGTTCCGGACCTCGGAGATGGTTGCAAAATGAGATTTATTGTTATTTCAACTCACCCAATATTCTATCAAAATTTGAAAACTTTTGTAATTAAAGTGAATTGATTGTCTTTAATGACTGGCCTAAGAATGGGAAGAGATATTTTATTATCATCTGTATTATCATCGCATTAATATTTTATTATCATCTGAAGAGACGCGCGAGCCAAGTCGGTAACGTATGTACACGATTCTCGCGGCTGGCGTTAGCTATAGCTACAGCTCGAGCCGCTCGGGGAAGAAAGAGACGGAGATATATATGTTTGCGCTCTTCTAGCCGCCCGAACCCGGCCGAGCGCTCCCCTCCACACGTGCTGGCAGCGGGCAGAGGCTCGAAATTGGCATCTCTGCGACTTAGACGACGACGACGACGACCGACGACTTAGAGCGACGAACGACGACGACGACGACTACCTTAGACGACGACGACGACGACGACGACTTAGACGACGAACGACGACGACGAGACGTAGGACGACGACGACGCGACGACTAGACGAAGACGACGACGACGACGACTTAGACGGACGGACGACGACGACGACGACTTAGACGACGACGACGACGACGACGGACTTAGACGCGACGACACGAGCGACGACGACGACGACGGACGACGTATAATAGCAAGCATCTGTTTTTGCCAACTACGCTCTTTTATCTGAAAAAAGTCCCGACATTAGAAAAACATTAACTTTAGCATAGTATAGCCTGATATTTAAATTTAATATTTAAATGCATGATATAAAATAAAATATTAGCTATCGAGAAAAGAATTTGCCAGTTTATAGTATTCTTTTTACTCTTATTAAGTTTATAATTTTAGCTATGCATGTTTAAACGGCGAAATCACGAGCGCCAAAAGAGAGATATTGGATTAAAATAGAAACAATTTATTAAAAAACAATACACACGGTTAACGTTTCGACTGTACTTATAGTCTTCTTCGGAACGGATTGCTATGAAAGAAGAAAGTGAATATCAAAAAACATGATAACGTTAGCATACTAAAACATTAAACAATCTCTTAATAATATGAATAAAATAAACAATCTAATTGAATCACAAGTATAAAAATAATCGAATAAAACCGGAATAATCGAATAAAACCATGACAACATACCTAAAGGCCGTAGCCGGATAAGAAGAATCAATGTGCCCCCACACGGATCATACTCATTTTTTTTCCTTTGATTGCTATCAGTGTCACTTACAATTTAATCAAATATTAGCCTTAATATTGAACCGTTTTGGTGTAAAAAATAAAAATAAAAATTTCAAAAATAATTCATATCTTGATCGGCTTAATCGATTTTGATGAAATTTTAATATGCTGTAAATATCATTGACACATTTGTGGAAAATTCGGGAAAAGTTTCTGATGACAGAAACGTTGATAAAAATAAATAAATAAATAAATAAATGTTCTTGCTCTTTTTTAATTCCCGCCATCTTTCTGGCACAATTACGAAAATTTTTTTGTAGAATCTTGGAGTAGGTTCCTATCAGACATAATTTTTTGGAAGCATTAAAATGAGTAGGCTGTACTTTAAAAAAATTAAGTATTCTTTTTTATTTTTTAAAAATATGATGTGCTTTTGTTACGATCGCCATATATTTTACGTAGAATTTTGGTATAGTATTCTACAAGTAATTTTTTCGAACCAATGAAATAGATAGGCGGAAGTTAAAAAAAATAAAATATTGTTTCTTATTTTTTTTAAATTATGATATGCTCTTTGTACCATATTTTTTTGTAGACTTTTGAGACGGTATTCTATAACAAGCAATTTTTTTGAACCAATAAAATGGGTAGAAGGTACTTTAATAAACAGAATATATTTTTTTAAATTATCATAGTTTTTTGGTACCATCGCCATATTTTTGTATAGAATCTTGAAATTGAATCCTACAACAAGTAATTTTTCGGAATCGATTAAATAAATAGATGCAGGTACTAAAAAAAAATAATAAAATAAAGTAAATTGAAATAATTATAAAAGGATAAGCTATAATCGTATTAAATCAAATGTTTATTAATGAAGGACACATACACATACACTCAAAATAATGAAGTACACATCCACATTCGTTCACATAATCACTCTCATACTACTATTTACACTATTTATAGTTATATTTATATAGATGCACTAATCTTCATCACTATCTTGATTGATAATAGGCGTGATGCCGTCTGTTTTGAATATATTTAAATATTTTTTTATACATATATTTAAAACAGATGGCATCACACCTATTATCAATGAAAATATAGTGATGAAGATTAGTCCATCCATATAAATATAACTGTAAATAATAGGTAGTATAGGAGTAATTATGTGAACGAATGTATTCTTCATTATTTTGAGTGTATGTGTACGTATATGTGTATGTGTACTTCATTAATAAACATTGGATTTAAAACGATTATTATAGTTTAATCTTTTATAATTATTTCAATTATTTCACTTTATTTTATTATTTTTTTAGTACCTGCACCTATTTATTTAATCGATTCCGGAAAATTACTTGTAGAATTCCATTCCAAAATTCTAAACAAAAATATGGCAATGGTACCAAAAAACTATAATTTTGTTTTTTAAAGTACCTTATTCTACCCATTTTTGTTGGGAAGTTGAGTTCCCGCGGCAATACGCACACTCAGTCCGAGTGGCGCCATCCGGCGTCATGTCGGGCATGATAATTATCGGGACTTTGATCGATATCTCGCGATGAATGTGTATCGAGAAAGCGGCGACACTTGCGCTTATCACGACTTCCGTTTCCTCTCACTCTCTCTCTGTACGTGAATCCGCTGAAGTGATCCCCGTGACTTTTGTACCGTGCAATTAAATTGAAAATATATCAGTCAGCAGTGAAGCAATAGTTGTAGCGATCTGTCTCCGTTACCGCGATTGATCTCCCACCTCGATCACGACCTATCCTTATCAGGTTATGGGCCCAGGACGTGCAAGGTGCGATTGATCTCGCGATCGAACTGTGAGGTTGTGTTGCCACGTGCCGTGGTAGAATCGCGTTACCGCGTACTTGTGATGAGAACCAAGTAACGTGTGCTGGCGTTACCGCGTGCCGTTCGATATCGCGTTGCTAACTCTGCGTCACTGCGTGCTGTTCGATATCGCGACGTTAACTCTACGTTTCGACATTGTTGCGTTGCCGCGTGCTTCTCGATATCAATACTTCGCGTTACCACGTGCTCGTGATCTTTTGCCGTGAAGAACAATGACTATGGTGAACCCGGCTAAAATTGAACTCCTGACGAAGGACAATTATGACACGTGGCGAATGCAGATAGAAGCCGTGCTCATAAAGGGTGATCTGTGGGAGTATGTGAGCGGTGAGTGTTCCCTCCCGCAACCGACGGATTCCAGTGCCTCGGCCATAGCCGCGAGCGCAGCGGCGCAAGCACAATGGCGGAAGAACGACCGAAAGGCACGATCGGACTTGATTTTGTCCATCCATCCGTCGGAGCTTCCACAGGTTCGACATTTGACGTCCTCGAGAGAGGTCTGGCTCAAGCTCGAGTCGATCTATGCGTCGAGAGGACCGGCGAGGAAGGCGACACTACTCAAGCAGCTTATTCTGCAGCGCTTGGTGGACGGTGGAGACGTAAGAGATCATATGAACAGATTCTTTAACGCGGTCGACAAACTCTCGGCTATGGATGTACAGATAAATGGCGATTTATTATCTATCATGTTATTGTATAGTCTTCCACCAAGCTATGAGAATTTTAGGTGCGCGATCGAGTCACGCGACGAGCTCCCCACAGCTGAGGCTCTTAAGGTCAAAATTCTGGAAGAGAATGACGTCAGGGCACAGTCTGCAGTGGTAGAGGCGGCCGGCGCTCTCGCGACCAGCCGAGGTGGAAGACGCCTACCGAGACGACGTAAAGGGAAGATAGAGCGCAAAAGCTCTACCGAAGGCGCACCGGGGATCGTGTGCTACAAGTGTGGAAAGCCAGGGCATAAGTCTCCTGATTGCCCGGATATTTCGGGCGAGTCCTCCGATAAATCGAAGCAGAAGCCCACGAGCCGCCCTCCGGCTAAGCCGGCTGCTAATACGGCTGACGACACATATTTGGCTCACCACTCTACTTTTGAAGATGGCTGCCGAGTCTCAGACGAACCCGCGAGCGAGCGCGCATGGATTCTGGACAGCGGGTGCACCGCGCATCTGTGTGGCGAGAGAAGTCTCTTTGACAAGATTGACTCTTCGACGACGGGCAGACTTAACCTGGCGAGTCGAGCTTCAACAATGGTGGAAGGAAAAGGACCCGTGAAGATACCGATGTCGGGTAACCAGGGTCGTCGTGTGGTTGAGCTTCAAAATACACTTTTTGTTCCAGACTTAAGGACCAACCTAGTTTCCGTGGCTAAGATCACTGACAAAGGCCACACGGTTATGTTCCGCAGAGACTCAGCGCTGGTTGCTGATGAGGATGGAAATGTGAGGATGGAGGCTCGCCGACGAGGTAACCTATACTACCTTCAGGAAGAGGTCGATAGTGCGAGAGTTGCCAGCGCACCTCGACGTTCCGAATTGTGGAAGTGGCACGAGCGACTGGGGCATCTAAATTCCAAGGACCTAGTTAAGGTCATCGGCCGTCTCGATCAACAGTCGCCATCCGCGAAGGAAGCTGAGGACCTGAAATGGTGCGAGATTTGTTTACGGGGAAAGATGACTGCTCTCCCGTTTCCAAGCGGGGACCCACCGTGTGCCGAGGTATTGAGCATCGTGCACACTGATGTTGTAGGCCCTCTTCGTGTTCAGTCAGCGAATGGTGCCAGATTCTTTGTCACCTTCATAGACGACAGCTCGAGATGGTGTGAGGTGTACTTCCTCAGGCAGAAGAGCGGGGTTTGTGATGCATTCAGACATTACAAAGACTTTGTTGAACGACAGACCGGAAGGAGCATTAAGGCTCTGCAATCCGACAACGGCAGGGAGTACCTCAATGACGAGATGAATTCCCTGTTGGCGAATCTCGGGATTAAGCGGCGGTTAACGGTCGCTCGCACCCCTCAGCAGAATGGGGTCGCCGAGCGTATGAACCGAACTCTCCTGGATATGTCGCGTTGCTTGATGCTACAGTCTGGATTATCCTCGATGTTCTGGGCAGATGCGGTCGCTACCGCCTGTCATATACGGAATCGCTGTCCGTCCACTAGCTTGGGAGGCCTTACCCCCTACGAGAAATGGACTGGCGAGTTGCCGAAGCTGGATCATCTCAGAACGTTTGGAGCGAAGGTGTTCGTTCTTGACAAGGACCCGACGAAGGACAAGTTCGCGCCTAGATCAGCTGAAGGAGTGCTCATTGGTTACCCACGAGAGTCCAAGGGATACCGTGTGTGGATGCCTGAACAGCAAAAAGCTATCGTTGCGAGAGATGTCAAGTTCCTTGAGGCGTCGCCCGAAGGCATGACTGATGAATATAATATAAGTGACTTGTTGAAGGTGGAGGAGCGCTCCGGCGAGGATGCTGCAAATTCGGACCGCTTGCCCGGACCGACACCCCAGCCGCGACAAGGAGCACGTGGTTCGCCAACGTCTTCACCCACTCCAGATCATCGACCCGTGCCGCCGTTTGTCACAGGAGGCGCCCGACGTGCACGTGGGCGACCGAGATTAGTGCGTACCGGTGGAAGGGGGCGCCCTCGTAAGGTATATCAGACATTTACAGGTAGCGAGCCGGATAATACTGAAGTGCCTGTGGAGATACTCGACGACGAGCTAGACGATGATGTTTTCCTCGATGCAGCCTTGCCGCCAGACGGGTCTCTGCAGGGGATGTTTGCCGGAATTGCAGAGGTGTCCCTACGCAAGGCCATGTCCGGTGAGGAACATGAGGAATGGAAGGATGCCATACTGTCCGAGGTGGAGAGTCTGGTGAAGAATGATACTTGGGACGTCATTAGGAAACCCGAGGGCCAGAAGAGTGTGGGCTGCCGGGTGGTTCTGACGAACAAGTATGCCACAGATGGATCCATCGAGAGGCGAAAGGCCAGAATTGTGGCTAAAGGGTTTAGCCAGAAGTTCGGCGTTGATTACCACCGCACGTTTGCGCCTGTGGCTCGACTCGAATCAATTAGATTGCTGCTAGCCCTCGCAGCTGAACTCAATCTAACCATCTGGCAGTTCGATGTTGTCACAGCCTATCTGAACGGAAATCTCGAGGAGGAGGTCATCATGGATGTTCCGGATATGCTGTTGGATACGCTCGAGCGATTAGTCCTCGAGAAGAGCATCACTCCAGAGGTGAAGAATCGAGCCGAGACGATGATAAGAATCTTGAAATCGGGCGGAAATGCCTGTCGATTGAAGAAGGCCTTATATGGTCTACGTCAAGCCGCTCGACAGTGGTACATTCGTCTAAAGGAAAAGCTTGAGAGCATGGGGCTCTCACCGACCCGCGGGGAACCGTGCTTGTACCAAGCACGCCGTGGAGATGACATACTTCTGCTACTGATTTATGTGGACGACATATTGGTGGCTTCCCGAAACAAGCAATGGATGATGGAAGTCAAGCAAGACTTGATGAAGGAGTTCGAGATCAAGGACCTCGGCATAGCCAAACGTTGCCTTGGGCTTGAGATCACGCGAGAAGAAGATGCAATCCTCCTTACCCAGAAGGGATACACATTGGACGTGCTGGCGAGATATGGGATGGAGCAATGTAATCCCGTCTCGACACCCTCGGAACTTCACTCAAGGGATACACCGGAGGTTCCGGTAGGTTCGGAGGCTGGGTCTTGGCCATATAGGGAGCTTATCGGCGCTCTCATGTACTTGGCTGTCGCCACGAGACCAGATATAGCGAATGCCGTGTCCAGGACTGACCAGTCGCTGACCGGCTACTCAGACGCGGACTGGGGCGGTTGCACGATTGACCGACGCTCGTTTACCGGGTACGCCTTTCTGCTCGGCGGAGCGGCTATTTCGTGGAAGTCTCAGAAGCAGCGCACTGTGGCGTTGTCCTCGACGGAAGCGGAGTACGTCAGCATGACGGAGGCGGTTAAGGAAGGGCTGTACTTGCGCAGTCTTCTCACCGAGTTAGGACTGGGTCACATGGCTGACGCCGTGCTATATATCGATAATCGAGGCGCGCAGTACCTAGCGCACGATCATATGTACCACCCTCGAAGCACATCGATATAAGGTATCATTTCCTTAGGCAGTCTGTCGCCGAGGGCTTGGTGACCTTGGAGCATGTACCCACCAACGAAATGGTGGCCGACGTACTGACGAAGGCACTGCCGGCCACCAACCATTGGAGCTGCGTCGAGGGACTCGGGATTGCCAGCGCATCGTAGCTCAGGAGGAATTGGTCGTGTGCGCAATTGAGGGGGCGTGTTGGGAAGTTGAGTTCCCGCGGCAATACGCACACTCAGTCCGAGTGGCGCCATCCGGCGTCATGTCGGGCATGATAATTATCGGGACTTTGATCGATATCTCGCGATGAATGTGTATCGAGGAAGCAGCGACACTTGCGCTTATCACGACTTCCGTTTCCTCTCACTCTCTCTCTGTACGTGAATCCGCTGAAGTGATCCCCGTGACTTTTGTACCGTGCAATTAAATTGAAAATATATCAGTCAGCAGTGAAGCAATAGTTGTAGCGATCTGTCTCCGTTACCGCGATTGATCTCCCACCTCGATCACGACCTATCCTTATCAATTTTATTGGTTCGAAAAAATTGCTTGTTGTAGAATTCCGTCCCAAAAGTCTACAAAAAATATGGCAATGGTACAAAGAGCATATCACAATTTAAAAAAATAAAAAACAATATTTTATTTTTTTAAACTTCCGCCTACCTATTTTATTGATTCGAAAAAATTTCTTGTTGTAGAATACTATCCCAAAATTCTACATAAAATATATGGCGATCGTACCAAAAGCATATCATATTAAAAAAAAAATGAAAAAGAATACTTTATTTTTTAAAAGTACCGCCTAACCATTTTATTGCTTCCAAAAAATTATGTTTGACAGGAAACTACTCCAAGATTCTACAAAAATTTTTTAGTAATTGTGCCAAAAAGATATCGGGACTAAAAAAAAGCAAGAACACTTATTTATTTTTTTTATCAATGTTTCTGTCATCAGAAACTTTTCCAGAATCTTCCACAAATGTGTCTCAATGATATCTACAACATATTAAAATTTCATCAAAATTGGTTAAGCCGATCAAAAGATATAAATTATTTTTGAAATTTTTATTTTTATTTTTTGCACCAAAACGGTTCAATATTAAGGGCTAATATTCGACTAAATTGTAAGTGACACTGATAGCAATCAAAACAAAAAAAGATGAGCATGATCCGTGTGAGAGCACATTGATCCTTTTTATCCGGCTATGGCCTTTATTTGTATTAAGAAGTAAAGAATGTAATCTATGACGACGACGATGTCCGCCCGGTCTCGCCGGCCGAGAAGGAGCGCGCCGTCATTTATACCGCAATGACCAACGTTTCCAAAGGGCCCTATTTATTCACAACCGATGGTAGCTCGACCGAATCCTTTTCGCAAAACGTAATATGGGCGCCAGGTGCGATTCCTCGCACCACGATACGCAAAATCCAGGCTCTAATCTCAGGCGTGAATCTTTACTTGGATCGATGGTAGATCTCGGAGAGGAGGAGAGGGAGCGCAGCGCAATTAGCACACCAAAATTATAACAAGAGTATTTAATAACAAGTGATAAACAGAATAGAGCATTTCGGTTATAAAGACGGCGTAACTCGTCACGCCACGCGCGAGGTGAATCCCACCCCGAGTCTCGCGGCACCGACAACATTCAATTACTGCTAGACGCGAATTACTATACACGATTACAATTACAAAGTAGCCGTGAGCGGCTCGCAACGATAACGATCTCGAACGCCTTACTCGCGACTCAACGCGACACAGATGTGAACAACTCGCAATACGATAATACGATAATGACCGCGAATCTCTCCGATTCCGCGAGTCCCGAATGACCGCGAATCTCTCCGATTCCGCGAGTCCCGAACGACTCCGCGATTGACCTCAGCTATCCGCGTGAGGTCTCGCGAGGTCCGCCACACGAAACGCGAAGATGTCCCGCACGCCACGACGCGATCCCGTGAAGCCCGTGCGGGTCCACGCCGATACGGTGTCCGGCCCGTGCGAATAACACCTCGCCCAACCACGCAATTACGCGAGACGCATCTCGCCGTCCGCAATAATCCGAATCGAATCGCCGCAACGCGATACTCCAACGAACACGGCGCTTAAACGCATCTCGACATCTTAACTCTACGGCACTTGTTCTCACGAGACAACCATTACACGATTACCTCGACGATACGACAATTACTCTCACGCTACGACCATTAAACGATTTGACTGTCGGCGGCCGCGCACTCGAACTCCCGAGACGGGCAATTACGCACTTTTCCGGTCGGGTCCTCCCGCGGTATTTCTTTCGGGATGATCTAGACGAAATACATACTTTCGCGGCACAACGCGACCCCCGGGAGGACTTCGGTATAACGACGACCTTATTTGCGGTGCTTGTGCAGTGGCCTTACAATTTCTCCGCTCGTTCCGGCTGCAAAAGGTCTTCGTCGCAAGGGGATGGGGGTGGCACCTCACTGTTCGACCGCTCGCTCGACAGTGACGGCCCTCTGGTTCGGTGGGATCACGCTGGGCCCGCGGCGGCGCCCCTGCGCGCCGGTACCGTACGCCCTGTCTCTCTTGGCGAGTGCTGCGCCCTACTCGACGCTGCGCCTAACTAAGGCGCCCTCGCGCCTGCCTCCACCCGCTTGCGGTAGTGCCCAAAATGGCGCCGGGTCCGGCGGTCCGGGCCGTGACTCCGGGATCGGTTGCTCGACGACCGGGCTGGCCAGGCCCTGGCTCGTCGACCGGTGGCATACTCCGGGGGTGGATGACCCTTCGACGGGGACCTTCGTCGGGGCGTCCCCCTTTCCGGTTCCTCCGTGTGCGGGTCGTCATTCCGTGTGGCGGGCCAGCGTCCTCCCTGACAGGCGCTACGCGGCACCGGCTATGGGCCCCAGCGCGACCCGTCCGTCGGCCGTCCGTCCTCAATACGCCCCCAGCCAGTCGCTCCCCGACTCCCTCGGTGCGACTTTACGTCGGTACAATAATCCTTTCGACCATCTGCTCCGCACCTGTAAGTCTCGTAGCCTCATTAACCTCATTCTAACGCTCGCGCTCCGCCCGCCCCGGGCGGAGGCACCACCCCTGACGTCTCCCTCGGCCGAGCTACTATCCGGGCCGGGGACGCGACAACTGTCACGTCACAACTCTTTTGATCTGTCAGGAAAAAAAATGAAAAAAATTGTTAAGGAGATATTCTGGTTTGATAAGTCATAAAGAAAGATAGTTTTCAGGAATTTTTTGCATCGGGGAAACGAAAAGAGCGAATAACACTAAACTATACATGTTTATTTAGCCTTATTTTGAAAATATATTTTTAGTTTTAAGTAATAAAAATGCTCTTTTTTCCATGTTATATCCTGTTGTTAGAAGGTGTAAATGAATCTAGCTGTTCTAGGTATCTGAAACGCAAAAACCAACATTTTTTTTATTCAGGAGAAGTGTGGCTATTGTCTAAACTAGAACTAAACTAATATTTACATTCTGGTGGCCTTTTTATTAAAAATATTATAATTTTTTTTTTAATTTTGGAAGTATTTTATTAAAAGAAAAGAAACTAATAAACGTATAATGTTTATTCTAGTTCAGGCGATAGTCACTTCTTCTGAATAAGAAAATTTTTGGTTTTTGCGTTTCTGATACCTAGAACAGTTAGAATCATTTACATCGTCTGTCATTTATACCTTATTCTAGTGACCAGGAGATAATATAGAAAAAAGAGCATTTTTGTTACTTAAAAAATAAAAATATATTCTCAAAATAAAGTTAAAAGAACATGAAAAGTTTAACGTTATTCGCTTTCTTCGTCTTCCTACAAAAAATTCATGAAAAATACCTATTTTCACGACCTTTCAAATCAGAATTCTCCCTTAATTTATTATTTGTTATTAATATATTGTTGGTAATTACATATAAGTAATTAGAAAGCATATAGTACAAAATAGTTTCAATATTCCAATTATTGTAATAATAAAGAAATCAATTATTTACAATATATTTACATTTTCTTCTGTGTCTGTATAGTATGTATTATTGCAGACAAGTTTCTCTGCACGTTTATTTTGCACATTTTTTTTGCACATTTTTTACAAGCTTATCGTTCACAAGTGTGATATGTCAAATACAGACAAGATTTTTGCACGCTTATCTGTTATAAGCATAATGTCAAATGCGAGTTTGATTTTCATAATCAAACGTTCAACATTTTTGACATTTTTCTACAAACGAGGGACCAACAATATCATCCGCAGCATGTAGCCTCATAGGCCGGTCAATTTACGGTTTTAATCGAATTTGAATTCGGAAGTTTAATTTATGTGCCATTCGATATAGTAAATGGCACTGATATAAACATATCAATTTTGTACTTTGTAAAAAAAATATATATATAAAAATTGGCCCCTCTCGACCTTTTACTCGAAACGCTGCGAAACCCGTTCGAAATACAGCAAAATTGCACACAGACAATTTTGTAGAAAATTAAATTTATCTATAAGAAGATCCGGGAGGAAGGCATTTCTCTTGTAAAATTAGTAGCTTAGGCATGAGTGGCGTCCGAAGTCGCTCGATCGGAAAGTGACGTCTCGGCGATTTTGCCAGTTGCTCTGGTTAGTTGTAAAATTCAATATCAATACTTTAGCATTGAATGAAAAATCTCCAAAAATTCAAGGCTTAATTAGATAAAATAGGAAAGCTATTTCTGGGTTCAAACATTTTTTTATCGATAAATTCGAATTATGACAGCTATGTGACAAAAATTTCTTTTTCGGACGATATTGTAACTTTAATCGGCCATATCTCGGAAAGTATTAACCGGAGTTCTATTCTTCCTAATAAATATGCACGTGAAATATGCACGTGAAATAAATATGCACGTGAAATATGCACGTGAAATATGCACGTGAAACAAATATGCACGTGAAATATGCACGTGAAATATGCACGTGAAATAAATATGCACGTGAAATATGCACGTGAAATAAATATGCACGTGAAATATGCACGTGAAATAAATATGCACGTGAAATAAATATGCACGTGAAATCAATATGCACGTGAAATATGCACGTGAAATAAATATGCTCGTGAAATATGCACGTGAAATAAATATGCACGTGAAATAAATATGCACGTGAAATAAATATGCACGTGAAATAAATAATATTTATTAATTTGGCGTCCTCATAGAGGAAGAATAGAACTCCGGTTAATACTTTCCGAGATATGGCCGATTAAAGTTACAATATCGTACGAAAAAGAAATTTTTGTCACATAGCTGTCATAATTCGAATTTATCGATAAAAAAATGTTTGAACCCAGAAATAGCTTTCCTATTTTATCTAATTAAGCCTTGAAGTTTTGGAGATTTTTCATTCAATGCTAAAGTATTGATATTGAATTTTACAACTAACCAGAGCAACTGGCAAAATCGCCGGAGACGGTCACTTTCAGATCGAGCGACTTCGGACGCCACTCATGCCTAAGCTACTAATTTTACAAGAGAAATGCCTTCCTCCCGGATCTTCTTATAGATAAATTTAATTTTCTACAAAATTGTCTGTGTGCAATTTTGCTGTATTTCGAACGGGTT
>JASTWL010001693.1:0-26023 GCA_035220575.1 Temnothorax rugatulus | reverse complement strand
GAAATCGGACACTCGCTGCCACACGTTTTCAAACGAAATACTTCTATAAGAGCTTAAATGAAAGGTTGAACATAGACTTTGAAGTATCATGTGGCCCCTTGTGTGATTCAAATGGCTGCTGTAATATGACGGATGCAATGCGCAAAATCGCAGAAAATCGTATAATTTATTGATAAATGTTATATAAGTATTATTTACGTCCTTAAATGTTCTCGGAATGTTACTGGAGATATAACATCCTCTAGAGATTTAAAAGTCAACATGGCGGATCCAACATGCGGACGTAAAATCCAAAATTCAACCAATGTCCGCGAAACTTTGCATCCAGGAGTTTTTTAAGTTGCTGATTACGAATCCGTTTCGGATTTTCAAAATTCAAAATAGCGGGTCCAACATGGCGGAAGTAAAATCCAAAATTCAACCAATTTCCGCGAAACTTTGCATCCAGGGGGATTTTGGATCGCTGATTACGAATCCTTTTCGGATTTTCGGATGTTTGCGCGCGCGCGCGCGCGGCGTGGTGTGTGTGTGTGTGTGTGTGTGCGCGCGCGTGTGGATGTGCGTGTGTGTGTGTTTGCATACCCCAAGGATAAGGACCCCGTGATTCGTCACAGTATTTAAAGACTCCAACCCTCCTTGTGGTGTGCGTGTGCGTGTGATACCGGATATTCAGAAAAGTCATGCATTTATTCCCATGGATAATATGCGAATTGTCATTAAAAGATATTCTAATGCAGCTCATGGAGCTATCTTCCCTAAAAAACAGTAGATCAAAGTGAAAAGTAAATTAATTAGAAGCTTCAAGCACACAAACTCGCACATGTACACTCACACGCACACGCACAAGGAGGGTTGGAGTCTTTAAATACTGTGACGAATCACGGGGTCCTTATCCTTGGGGTATGCAAACACACACACACACGCGCGCGCGCGCGCGCACACAAATCCGAAAATCCGAAAACGGATTCGTAATCAGCGATCCAAAATCCCCTGGATGCAAAGTTTCGCGGAAATTGGTTGAATTTTGGATTTTACTTCCGCCATGTTGGACCCGCTATTTTGAATTTTGAAAATCCGAAAACGGATTCGTAATCAGCAACTTAAAAAACTCCTGGATGCAAAGTTTCGCGGACATTGGTTGAATTTTGGATTTTACGTCCGCCATGTTGGATCCGCCATGTTGACTTTTAAATCTCTAGAGGATGTTATATCTCCAGTAACATTCCGAGAACATTTAAGGACGTAAATAATACTTTATATAACATTTATCAATAAATTATACCGATTTTCTGCGATTTTGCGCATTGCATCCGTCATATTACAGCAGCCATTTGAATCACACAAGGGGCCACATGATACTTCAAAGTCTATGTTCATACCTTTCATTTAAGCTCTTATAGAAGTATTTCGGTTGAAAACTGTAGTGGGCAGCGAGTGTCCGATTTCACGTGGAATGACCCATATATATATATATATATATATATATATATATATATATATATATATATATATATATATTATATATAGATATAATTGTCCTGACTGACTGACTGACTGACTCACTCATCAACGCCCAGCCCAAACCTCTTGACCTAGAGACTTGAAATTTGAGGGTGTATTCCTCGCATGACGTAAGCACCCCTAAGAAAGGATTTTTAGAAATTCCACCCTAAGGGGGTGAAAAGGGGTAAAATGTGTTTTAACGATTGTCTTGACTGACTGACTTATCAACGCCCAGCCCAAACCCTTGAACTTAGAAACATGAAATTTGGAGAGTGTATTCCTTTCATGACGTAAGCATTCATTAAGAAAGGATTTTTAGAAATTCCACCCCTAAGGGGGTGAAAAGGGGTAATCCTGACTGACTGACTGACTGACTCATCAACGCCCAGTCCAAACCTCTGAACTTAGAAACTGAATATTTGGAGAGTAATATATTTAGTCATTTTTACGAATCTGGATATGGAGGATCATTCTAATGAGAGGAATGAATTTCTCAAAAGTAAGTTAAATTAAATTGTTTATTTCGTGTTTGCAGTTATAACTATTTTTTGCTTTTCATAAATATAATGTATATTTTCAGATTTAATTAATTAAATCATAAATTATTATCTGTTTTATTTAAAGCAGTGAAAACAGAGAGAGAGAGAGAGAGAGAGAGAGAGAGAGAGAGAGAGAGAGAATTTTACAAAGATACATTATACAGCCTTAAAATACGAGAGAGGAGGAGTGTGAATATTATATAGTATCTTTCACGTTTATTGAATTCCACCCTTAAGGGGATGAAATATATATAGAACACGCCTAGTCCAAACCCCTGAATCTAGAGACTTGAAATTTGGAGGGTGTATTCCTCTCATGACGTAAGCACCCACTAAGAAAGGATTTTTAGAAATTCCACCCCTAAGAGGGTAAAAAGGGATAAAATGTGCTTTCACGACTGTCCTGACTGACTGACTGACTGACTCATCAACGCCCAGGCCAAACCTCTGAACCTAGAGACTTGAATTTGAAGGGTGTATTCCTCTTATGACGTAAGCATCCACTAAGAAGGGATTTTTAGAAATTCCACCCTTAAGGGGGTGAAATATATATAGAACACGCCTAGCCCAAACCCCTGAATCTAGAGACTTGAAATTTGGAGGGTGTATTCCTCTCATGACGTAAGCACCCACTAAGAAAGGATTTTTAGAAATTCCACCCCTAAGGGGGTGAAAAGGGGTAAATTTCACGACTGTCCTGATTGACTGACTGACTGACTCATCAACGCCCAGGCCAAACCCCTGAACCTAGAGACTTGAAATTTGGAGGGTGTATTCCTCTCATGACGTAAGCATCCACTAAGAAAGGATTTTTAGAAATTCCACCCCTAAGGGGGTGAAAGGGGTAAAATGTGTTTTCACGGACTGTCCTGACTGACTGACTGACTGACTCATCAACGCCTAGCCCAAACCCCTGAACCTAGAGACTTGAAATTTGGAGGGTGTATTCCTCTCATGACGTAAGCATCCACTAAGAAGGATTTTAGAAATTTCACCCTTAAGGGGGTGAAATATATATAGAACACGCCGAGCCCAAACCCTAAATCTAGAGACTTGAAATTGGAGGGTGTATTCCTCTAATGACGTAAGCACCCACTAAGAAAGGATTTTTAGAAATTCCACCCCTAAGGGGTGAAAAGGGGTAAAATGTATTTTCACGACTTTCTTAATATCTCTTGAGCCCGATGAGATATTGACTTGGTTTTTGCTTACGAAAGTTATCCATATAAGTGTTTAAAAACATAATTCAGCAAAAAGAGGGTGAAAAGGGATAAAATGTGTTTTCACGACTGTGACTGACTGACTGACTCATCAATGCCCAGCCCAAACCCTTGAACCTAGAAACATGAAATTTGGAGAGTGTATTCCTCATGATTCTGAGGCAAAGCACTTAATACATATGTTCTCCGGGGCGAAGCCCGGGTAACCAGCTAGTATATGTATATATATGTATATATATGTGTATATATATATATATATATATATATATATATATATATATACATATATTTTTCCAAATTTATTTAACTGCGCGCCGATCATTTGTCGGTCTTGAAACACAGTTATAGTTGGAATTAAAACTCTTCCCTCCCCGAAATTAATCAAATCGATTTAATTATCTAAAAACTGTAAAGAAGTTAAATAAAGTTGGAAAAATATATGTATATATATATATATAATATATATATATATATATATATATATATATATATATATATAAGTCGTATCATTACTCTTATACTTGGTAAATTACTTGCCTAGCTTTGCTTCCTCGAAGAGATCACTTTATTATCTTATTATATATATATTTATATATATATGTACACACTTACGGCTTTATGCCCCTTATTCATACGTTTGATTTTAATCATTAGAGCCTTCTAAGATAATAAAGTGATCTCTTCGAGGAAGCAAAGCTAGGCAAGTAATTTTACCAAGTATAAAAGTAATGATACAACTTATATATATGCGCTTCGACATTTGCATTATTAAGACTTATAACAAAGACTTGCAGACTTATAACACAGTTCTTACAGTTATTTAGATGGTTACATCAAATCGATTTAATTATGGGGAGAGAGGGGATTTTACTCCAACGGGAACTGTATTATAAGTTTGACAAATCTAGTCGGCGCGCAGTTTAACTAATGTTGGAAAAGATATGTGATGTAATACACAAAAAATATATATTACAATATATTGGCTACCAAGATTCAGCGCGGACCGTATTTGGCGATTTTGTTTAATTATTTGATTGCATATTATAAGGATCGTGTATAATATTCTTGTATTACCAATTAAAATTTAAATAATTGATATATAAAGTTATAAAATTAATTAAAAATGTAAAAGTATATATTAATACAACTTTTTATATCTAATATCTTAAATATATTTATATACTAGAAATATAATAATGTACAAAAAAAGTCAATCTTACAATAAGGTATAAAACTAAGATCAAAGAAAACATTAAGAATGTCTTAGAATGTTATTTTCTTATAGCTTTCTTTTATTTTTTACACATGTATGAAAAGTGTTTTGCGTGGATTCTGCCCCCTGCAGGGGGCCAGAGACCCGAGGTAGCAAGCACACGTCATTTTGACGTCCAAATTGGTCATTTTTGGTCATGTGTCGTCAAAATGGCCGATTTTTTTACATTGACCTTATATTGACGTCATAATGTGACGTCATTGCAATGTCACATTGCAGTCATAAAGTGACGATTATCTTATTACCCAGGTAACAAGCTCACGTCATTTTGATGTTTTAAATTGGTCCTTCTCACTGATTACTCTTGACGTCATGAGTTGTTGGAGGTCGAAATAAACTGTGGCTACTATTAATTATTGTTTGATTACAAACGTAGAAAGAGTATAATATGTGAAATATACGAGTTAATAAACTTAGCGCGTGCGGTACCAAAGACGAGTCTCTTCTATCTGATCTCGAAGCCAGACGCCTTACAGGAGTACCAATGCCGTATAACAAAAAATTCTGTGTTAACCCTTATGGAAAAATACACTCAACTTTTGGTGTTAACCGTTAAAAAAACACCAAAGAAAAACCCTTAAAGTTGGATGTGATTTCGGACCGCCAATTGAAGGTTAACCTTCAATTGGTGATCCAAAAATCACACCCAACTTTAAGGGTTTTTCTTTGGTTTTTTTTTAACGGTTAAACATTAACAGTTGAGTGTATTTTTCCATAAGGGTATAGCGCGGTCACCCATCCGAGTCAGTACCGCACCTAACATCGCTTGACATCGATGATCGAACGGACTAGTGGCGATCCTTTGATTCTGACGCTTCCTTGTTGCTTATACTCCTATATAACATATCTTTATAGCGTTCAAAAATCGTGTATTGATAATAACTGGTAAATATTAAAAATAATAATGCAATTACAATAATGTACAATAATTATTAATATAAAATTCGTATATTAACATAATATAATATTAATATAATAACGTTAACAGCATGCAGAGAACGCCTAAGACGCTACCTGACAAAATAAAGAATTTATTTAAGGGGATCCTATAGTGAAGGCCGAACTTCCTCGATATCGATAATGTAGAACATTTTTAATTCCGTTCTAATTCGTTTTCTATCATTTTCTATATTACCGGCCTATATTACCGGCCTATATCTGCCCTTGTCTAACGAGAGGCATCTGTCCTTGTTTCGATTGCTGCGCCATCTCTCGCTACACGCCATTCTGCTCTTCTTGTCATTCCGCATGTATATTTGCATGTATAAAAGTTAAAACATTGACACTTTTTTTCTAGACTTCTATCGCAGTTGTAATTGCACGATATTGTTCTTCAATGTTTTCCCTAGAGCGCTAAATTCTCATTTTGTATATATAAACTGCAGTATTTTTGTATAACCAAATATTGTCGTCAGTGACAGCTCCATGTGCCTAAATTTTTAATTTTTTTTTCATTTTGGAAGTTAAAATCGATCTAGCGCTCTACATTTTTGTGCGTACTTTAATTCTAGACCAAATTTTTGCAATTCCGTAAAGCCAATTAAAAGTTGTTTTGTTTTAACTAAATGTCGGTAATTACTGCCACTATAGGATCCCCTTAATAAATTGAAAAATAATTAAGAATCAAATTTAAAGAAACATAAATCTAAAAAAAATCTATTCTTTATGTATGTATGTGCATATGTGTTGACGGAGTAAATTAGTACTATATTATCAATACTCGATTAATAATAATAATAATAAAGGCCGTCAATAGACACTTAACAAAGATTAACACAATAACATTTAAACGACACCCAAAGATAAAGGGATCATGGCGACACTGATTAAATCGCCATAGAACATTAAAGGTTAACACCCTGTTAACACCAAACCAACATCCAACGATGAGGATCAATTTCCAACCTACACTAAACATTAAGCTTAATCCTCAACCTACACTTATCATTGAGAATAAACTCCCAATATACACTCATCATTGAGGATTAAACCCACAACTTACCTAAACCTTAGTGGTCAACACTCAATCTACACCTAAATTTAAGAGTTGACACTTAACTTTGATGGCAAACAGTAAACTTACGCCCAAATTTGAATGTCAACTCGCGTAAGTTTAGTGTTAACACTTAACTTTGGGTGTTAACCATCGAAGTTGAGTGTACTTTTTCATAAGGGAACTTTCGCATGACCAATGTGAACATAAAAGTAACTTTATCTAGATCGGTTTGTTATCATACGAATTATCTTACATTCTCCTCCTACAAATCGATCTTACACGTTTAACGCATTAATTAGTATTAGATGATAGACATTTGTTTACAACTCCAATTAAGTTTCTCTCTAGACACTGCTTTTGTAAAGCAATCAGCAATCATTTTGTCTGTGCTTATATATAATATTTTAAAATCGCCTCTCTCTATCTCATCGCGTATATACAAAGTGGTATTTTAAATTAACGTGTCAAGTTCTCTTAGATGAACTAGTATTATTTATCCATTGGATCGCAGCTTGGTTATCGCCTAAATACATTAATCGGCGTACTAAGGTATTCCTCACATTTCAATTCTTTTAGTATATTCCGTATCTACATCATATCCTTGACTACTTCAGCTATTGCGCACAGTTCTACTTCGCATGTAGAGCTCCCTACAGTTCGCTGTTTGTTACATCGCCACGTTACATCGCCACGATATAAGCGAATTACCTATAAAAATAGCTCCTCCTGAAAAAGACTTTCCTTTTTCACCGTTTCCCCAGCTTGCATCCGAATACGCTTTTAATGTTCCGAACTCTTTATCATATGATAGCCGTTTATCTATAGTTCCACTCAAGTAACGCAAAACTCTTTTACCTATAGAATAATGTCATTTTTCAGGACATGGTTGTATTGTGACAGGTAAGACGTTACATAAGCTATATCTGGTCCTGTTCGGTTAGCTAAATATAATAATTCTCCGATTAGTTCTTGATATTTGTTAATATCACACTCTTCTTTTAACTCATCAGATATCCTATCCTCTCCCGGTACAATTGGCGTATTTACAGGCTTACATTCTAACACACACATTCCATGTTTACTTAATAAATTCTTAATATATTCTCTTTGGTTTAAGTGTATCCCTACGTCATCGCTTTCTACTTGTATACCGAAATGTTTTTGATGTAGTTGTCTCATTAACATGAAAACTTTTCCGAAGTGAACTTAATATTCTATCGCAGGTCTTACTGTTATTGTCAAGGGTAGTGAAATCATCGACATATGCACCGAGTACAAAGAAACACTCCTCATCTGGTTTATAAAAAATGCAACTCTCTGATGCTAATGGTATAAATCCATTTTCTGACAATTCTTCTTTCAATCTATAATACCAGTTTCTTCCCGATTGTGGCAGTCCATACAAACTTCTTTTAAGTCTACAAACGTTTCTTGCCCCAAATCTATTTTCAAATGCAGAAGGTATTTCTAAGTACACGGTTTCATCTAGTTCGCTATTTAAACATGCCGTTTTTACGTCGAAAAATCTCACATTCAAACCTTTCTTAGCTGCTATCGCTATTAATGTTCTCCATGCTTCTATCAAGAGACACGGTAGTGTCTCGCGTCAAGTCAGAAAAATTCATCAAAAGCGTCATCATCACAAGAAAGCGAGATATTTATCACCGGCGAGTATGACTCTTTATAATCAATATTTTTTATCTGATTGTATCCCGCCGCAACTAGTCTCGCTTTAAATTTTACACCGTCGTTCTCTTTATCTTTCTTAGTACTAAAGACCCATTTACTTTTAACTATCTTTACGTTATTAGGACGCTTAACTATCTCCCACACCTGATTATCTTCTAACGACTTAATTTCACCTTCCATTGCCTCTAGCCAATATTTCGAATTTTTATCTTTACATGCTTCGTGATGATTACGTGGTATATTATATATATGCTTTCCGTTACTAGAGCTTGATGTTTATCCTGTAATCTTTGAGAGCGCCTTACGCCTTCTTTTACCAGACGCGTTCTTCATTTTCCTTTATATATTCCTGTTTTCGTCTTAGAGTTTCCTCTCGCGTACTACCTTTCGGTCTACCTACATTACGCTCATTTATATCGCATTCTCTTTCCGCGTGTAATTGTAAATTACCTTGGTTTATTATATCAGGCTCATCCGTAATATTCTCGTTATCGTCTACGTCTTGATCTTTTTCTATGTCATTATTATCAACCGCGTTAATATCATTTACAAGATCTTCGATATTCCAACCTTCATAGTTGTCTTTTATTTCGCGACTATTTAAATGATAACTACCTTTTAGACTCTCATTAAAGATTACATTTCGTTCCTCGACGACCTGTCTATACTCAATATCGTACAAAACCGATAGCCAATACGTTCTCGCGAATATCCCACCATTATAGCTTTTCTACACTAGGTTGTAATTTATTACGCGCATTCTTTGGAGTATGATAATACGCAATACACCCAAAAGTTCTCAAATATTTAAGGTTAGGCATTTTACCTTTCCATAGCTCATATGGGGTTACGTCCTTATACTTTCTGGGCGTTAAATTCGCCGTTTGGGTAACATATGCGACTGCTTCGGCCGAAAAATATAACGGTAGATTAGTTTCATATAATAACGTACGCGCGCGTTCAAGTAATACTCGATTTCCTCTCTCTACCTTCCCATTACTTTCTGGGTTATATGGAACCGTTTTTTGGTGTTCTATACCTGCTCTATTAGTGTACATTTTAAATTCGTTATTGATAAATTCAGTACCGTTATCAGCACGAATCCGTTTTATTTTCTTACCTAGCATATCTCATATCTATTCTCATATCTCTCTTTAAAGATTTTAAACTTAGTAAACGCTTCATTTTTGTGTTTTAAAAAATAAGTAAAGTACATACTACTATAGTCATCGATTATTAATAATATATACCTCGCACCTCCCAGTGATTCTACTGGCATAGGCCCACAAATGTCCATATGTAATAGCTCTAACGGTTGAGTACTTTGATCGTATGGCATTGATTTATGAGGCTTCCTCGATAACTTGCAAGTTTTGCACGCATCGCATATGTCATTTTTATGTTGCTACTTACTCCTATCGCAATATTTTTCTTTACCAGTCTCTGCATGTATTCATTGTTTATGTGACCCAGTCTACGATGCCATAAATCGTCGACATTTCCTGTAAATTTCTCTTGAGCCATTGTATTAATAATACTATTACCTGCTCCAGCACTGTAACACTTATAATCATCATTAGCACCTGACCATGGAATCATGTTAATTACAAAATGATCATTCACTCGTTCTCCTACGGCGATGATTTCACTACTATCCTTTTTACTAATTTTTACTTCGTGATCTATAAAATTAACCTCTAATTCATGGTCCATTAACTTCATTACAGACAGCAAATTATTACGCAAATTAGGAACATATACAACATCGTGCATTATAACATAATTTGACATATCTTTATCATTTTGCACTTTAAGTTTTATAGAACCTATACCTTTGACTTTACGACATTATGTCGACCGGCTAAGTAAAGCGGGGAGCACACACTTCTGCACAACGCATAATGCGTAAGCATAAGAAAACTGATTGGTCTATTTCCTTATGCACATGTGTATGGACCAATCAATTTTCTTATGCTTACGCATTATGCGTTGTGCAGAAGTGTGTGCTCCCCGCTTAAACCTTACCATTAATCGATTTAAACGTTACAAAATTCTTCTTATCATTAGTCATATGTGACGTACAACCGCTGTCTATAATCCAATCATTATATTTAAGTTTAGGACATGCATTAGGATTAAAAGTCTGAAAATTAACAGCATCTACCTTTTGATCCGATACACAATCTGCTCTCTTACTATTGTTACCTTTACTATTATCATTCGTGTGTTTTCCACGATTTTCGGAGATTAATTGTCCTTGTCTGTCCTTCCGGTGGTAACAATCTTTCGCTACGTGACCCAATTTACCGCAAACAAACATTTCTTCTTATTGTTGTATTTCTTCTTACGATCTCGTGCCGCGTATGCCTTCTCCTGACTGTCGGCATTGCTGGTACCTACATTCTTCTTCTGCAGCTCCCTCTCTTTCTCCTTAAGTATTTCCTGGACTTCGTCTAACCTTTTTTCCCTCTGAGTTTTTAGTATCTCACGGGTTTGACTGAATCTGTGATGAAGTCCCCTGACGACGTTGTATACCAGCTGACGGTCGGATATGTGTAAACCGGCTGCGTTGCATTTTACCGCCAATCCTCGTGCACGGCTTATGTACTCGCTGATTGTTTTATCATCCGTCATTCTGATATTCCGTAGTTCCTTTCCAGCATCAATCGCTCGGTCTTCCGCTGGTCCCGTGTACGCGTCGAGTATTGCCTGCCATAACTGTTTCGCGCTATATACTGTAGCGAACTGCAATACTTGTTCGTCACTCAACGATAGGCGTATGCACGCTACGGCGTCAGCATTTTTCTCGTCCCATTCCGCTTGCTCTTTCTTCTTATCGTCTCCCACTGGCCTGTCACTGGTCATTGCACTCAGCAGTCTTTTTAACTGCAGGATAGATTCCATTTTAACTCTCCAGTGGAAATAGTTATCTCCCCTCAGTAACGGGATTGTGGGCAAGGCCGTTTTGTCCGCCATTACCCAGATAGCACTAAACATTTCTATGAACGTTCTATGAAAAATCTTCAAGAATATTTCGAATATTCTATAAGTCAATCTTATATATTTACAGTATCTTTATAATATATTCGAATGGCACTACTTCAAATGTTTTTTTAATATAAGTAGAATAATCTATCGAATATTCTATATAATATTGTATGCATATTTATAGAATATTCTATAAGCATTTTAATAAAATGTTTTATAAATTTGCATAGCATATTTCACAGAATGCTTTATAGATCGTTCTATGTATTTACATAGCACATAAAATAAATAGGGGTAAACAGTACAGTTGTTGGCCAGTCTACAATGATTGGCCACATTTAAAAAAATTAAAGATTATAAAAGAAATATTATTAAAATGTTTTTAATTATAAATACAAAATATTTAATACACTTTTAAAAGAAACACTTTTAAACATTTTAATAGTACTTATTTCTTTATAATATTTAATTTTTTAAGATATAGCCAATTATTAGTAGAATGGCCAACAACTGTATTGTTTACCCCTATTTTATGACTATATAAGTTTTTATTTTCCAAAACAGCTAAATTAATTTCACCTTTTTTACAAGAAGAACAAAAAATTAGTTAGAAAATAACATGAGAATGTTAGTGTTAATATCATCTATTACTTAACTGATATTATCAGTTTCTTAATTTTAACACTTATACGTTATCAATTTCCATTGTACTTTATCTAATTTTCGTCTTCCTTATAAAAAAGATAAACTTAACTTTGAACTTAGCTTTTGAAAATGGACAACTCCATGTTTTTTAGAACAACTGTGATTATTTGAATATGTAGGTATATTAAAGAACTGGTTTATATGTAATTAATAAATACACAAATTTAATTAATTTAGAGTTCATTTTTTTATTTTAATTTCTTTTTGCATTTAGGCATTCTTATTTACAATACTATTTATAATTTATATACAAAATACTATTATAATGCAATATAAGGCTAGTACCATATAATCTGAAATCGAAAAAAGAAATTCAAGTAAGTTAAATTTAAAGTAAAACAGAAAGATGTTTTCAAACTGCAGAAGAATAATTATAGAATTTTCCCTGGCAATTACATGTGTACATAACAATAAAAGAATAAGAAATAAAACTAGTAAGAAAGTTTTTGATTTGTACTTGCTCTATATATGCTTTGTATCTCAATCTCCGTGTACTCTGCGCAGGAAATATCACAAAATGTAATTATCTGCAGATGCAGATATTAATAAGGCTCCCTTATTTAACGCTGCAATATAAAGAGAATTTAGCATAAGAATAAGAATAAGAATAAGAAAAGAAATATATAGGGGAGACCGGGGCTAAACCGCCAACGGGGTTGAACCGCCAAATCAAATATCTCGGAACGTGTATATTGTGCGAACTCGCTATTAACATTGTAAACGCTGCTTATGGTACCCATGTGACCAACGGAGTTTCGGCAGGTTACCTGCCGTGTTATGATTTTTACGAGGGCAAACGTGTTTTCGGAAGGTGAAAGTGAAATTTTCTGCGCGTGGAAATTTTGTAATATCTTGAATATTATTGTATCACCGAATCTCAAAGTAAGTGATTATAAAGAGTAATGCATGCTGAACACGAATCCAGTGTAGTTTTTTCATTATCGTTGATGTCTAATATTTCGTGGGCGATCAAACCGGAAACTTATGTTTGGGGTTTATCCGCCAGTAAGCACCCGGGGCTGGTCCGCCAGTCTCGTCACTGTGGCGTGCCGGGCGCACGACTTCAGCTCACGGCGATTTCAGGTTAGGTTTCCCTCGAGCGTGATTCTGTCTTCCCTTGCACGTGCGTCAGTTTGTATAGGAGGGAAATGGTACGCACGTTTCGTCGCAAAACGACTCCCGTCGACAAGGAGCAACTCAAGAAGGCAGTGGGTGCATCCAAAAGCACGACCGCTCACTGAGCCGCTAAGTAGCAATTAAGTGTGATTGGTTGGATCCAAAGGTAAGAGCCAATCACACTTAATTGCTACTTAGCGGCTCAGTGAGCGGTCATGCTTCTGGATGCACCCAGTTCTTGCGGTGAGAAAAGATAAAATGAGCGCTTACGCAGCCGCAAAACAATTCGATGTCCGGAGAACCACGTTGAACGACTTGAAAAAAATGCCACACAAACAGAACCGCAGCCTTTGACGAGCAGTGGGCGTAAATCGAAATCAAGGAAGCAGCAGCGGTCGGATTCTGACGAAGACTTGAATAATACGTGCTGCGTGTGCTCAGAGAAGTTGACAATAAACAGAGCATATGGGAAACAGTGCATTGCGTGCGAGCGTAGGGCACACAATACATGCGTGCGCTTGTCAGGATCTGTATTTATGTGCCTAAATTGTTTTATGGAATAAGTAAAAAAAATGTTTCGCAAAAAAATTTTTAATAAATTTTTATATTTTTCTCTTAAAAAACAATTATTAAAATGTATCCTATCATTTTTCAGGATTAGATGTACGTATATGTATTAAAAATGCAGTGTGGCGGATTAGCCCCGGGGGGGTGGCGGTTCAACCCCGGCATTTTTGAGATTTCAATTTTTCCACCGTTGTCGTTTTTGCTCTATACCGGTTAAACAAAGCAACATAGATAAAAATTTCCTATATAAATTTTGTAGCTAAAGGTTCACTCTTTACAGTGGTATACCACATTTAACTAAAATTATTTATTTTGTTGTTAAAAATCGGCACCGAAAAAAAACTGGCGGTTTAGCCCCGGTCTCCCCTAAGCTGTATATAAATATAAACTGTATATAACTAACATCTTAATGTTAGTTTAAAGCGGAGAGGTTATCTGGTATAAAACCAGGAACCTCGGCGACGTCATGGAATATTAAGGAAGGGCGGACAAACGGAATTTGCACTTGGTGGTGACAATAACTTTTGGACGAACACGTGTGTTCGAGATAAGCGATATGTATTTCGACGACACTCTTTTAAAAACTGACTCGACTATAAACGCGAGAAAGTAACCCAACTAAAGTAACCCAACTAAATACACTAAAAATGCCCGACACAATAGGCCGCCGCATTAAATAGAACGAGATACGAACATGTGACGCCCTTGAGGCATAGACATCAACTTGTGCGACTTTTTTCAAGCATAACCTTAAATTTTCTAAAGAATTTTATCCTAACGAACTGTTAAGGATGTGAAAAATATTACCAAAAATATGTAAAAAAATATTCTTAAACCTTATTTAATGTTTCATAGAACAGAATTAATAAAGGAAAAAAGATAATTACCTCTGATTAAAACGATGTTTTATTATGCACGTACCAGCACGGCGAAAAGGCAAAGCATGACGACGAACGACAAAGAGTGGCGCTCACTATATACGAATATGGCCACCTAACTTAAAATGTGCAATAAATAAACTCAACGAATATTCTAAAAATGTTCTTCTCTATTATAAATATACGGTTTTTTATCGTAACATTTTACGTATATTCATATAATATTCTATTCAAATATTCCAAAATTGAGAACATTCACACTTTGTAAGAATATTCATAGAATATTGTGTGCTATCTGGGTATTCCTTCACTCACGTTCCTCGTACGTTGTCTCTTCTGTAGCCTTGTTTCGTTACCAGGGTTGCTTTTTACAACCACGCTCTGCTACCAATTGTCGGAGGTCGAAATAAACTGCGGCTACTATTAATTATTGTTTAATTACAAACGTAGAAAGAGTATAATATGTAAAATATGCGAGTGAATAAACTTAGCGCGTGCGGTACCAAAGACGAGTCTCTTCTATCTGATCTCGAAGCCAGACGCCTTACAGGAGTACCAACGCCGTATAACAAAAAACTCTGTGTTTACTTTCGCATGACCAATGTAAACATAAAAGTAACTGTATCTAGATCGGTTTGTTATCATACGAATTATCTTACATGAGTTGACGCCTTTATGACATGAAAATTTCGGTCTAATGTCATAAAATCTTGACGTCATGAAATGTACCGTATTTTTATCCGATTTTATTAACCAACTTTAAATAAAGGAGGTTCTATATTCGGCCTTGTATGTATGTATGTCCACGATTTTTTCTAAAACTACTGGACGGATTTAAATGTGGTTTTCACTGTTCTATAAGAGCAATCCTCCAGGAAGGTTTTAGTACATAAAAAAGTTTTTTTTTTAAATAGAACAAAATTAAAAAATTAATTTAGTAATTATTAATTTGGCGCCGACTTCAAACAATTGAAAGAAATTCTTAAAAGTATTATTAATTTTGCACCGATTTCAAAAAATTGAAAGAAATTCTTAAAAGTTAATACTTTCAATTATTAAAAGTATTATTTCATACTTTTTGAAGCTTTTTTCACTTTTTTTAAATTTTTAAATGCTTTTTAGAGTTTTTTGACGTCATGGAATCACGTCTTTTTCTTATTGTTAGCATAATAATGTATTTAAGACACAAATGTGGTAAAAAATGGGTAGTCACATGTGTAATATATGTTATTATTTTATTAAAACATTATTACTTACATCTACATATGGAGGGGTAAAAACCACAGTGGTGTAAGTCAAATTTTTTAAAATATTTTCTCGTGTGCATAGATGCAATCTGTAAAATATATAAATTCAGCTGCAGCAGCGAAGAAGATGAACGCCCAAAGAAGAATAAAGCACCAGTCGCAAAGGAATATCAAGTCACACATATAACAGGGAAACCTAATGCGTTAGATCTGATAACACTTCCGATTCAGGAGGCAAAGAAAGGTAAGACGAATTTTCTATTAAATTCAGGAGCGACCCTGACGCTAATAAAAGTAGGAAATTTGAAAGACGATACGATGATGCGAGAAGAGCGCATGACATTGACCGAAGTGACGGGACAGCAAATCCACACTCTCGGAAAGATAATAACAACCATTGATCGCGGAGACAGAAAAGTACGCCATACAATGTACGTAATAAAGGACGATTTCCCGATCGACTACGAAGGAATACTGGGAATTGACTTCTTCAAAAAGCACAAAGCCGCTACTTCACATGAAACCAATCAATTGAAAATTCCCGGGAAAAAAAGATTATATATAATTATATATAATAATATATAAATATATATGATTATATATGATTACATATGGACGTATATAATTCCAAATATAACTAGATATGAACAATAGATCATATATGCTCATATATGAAATTATATATGGATCCATATAAGATTTATATGGAAGTATATATAACCCTATATGATTATATAATATTATTATATATGTTCATATATAATTATATATAATCATATATAATTATATATGATCATATAGAGACAAAATTCATATATAATCATATATATTTATATATAATTGTTGTGATATGAGTTCTCATGTTATCGACAGAGACTTTAACACATTCATTATAGGTGGCAGCATAGAATTTTTCCCTTTTTTTGTTGTTACGCTTCTATACCTTTTTAACGAGAGCTTGGCCGCCTTTCGTTCGTTACTCAAAGACACTTTATTCTCACCCAGATAACCACGAATGCTAAAATCACGTTTTGAAAAAGCTTGCCAGCAAGGTTTGTTTCAATTTTTGCAGCAATTTTCTGGCAAGTATTTGTCTTGCTTTGTCTTGTCACAAAATTTCGAGCATATTTATGACAAAATGTTTTCATCACATGATGCTGTAAATAACAGAGAAAGACTTGTCCCTAAATTTTATGCAAAGAAGAGCACATAATTATGCTATTAACGATGTAATGTAAACTTTGCGTCAAGAACAGAGCAAGCCTTGCCGTACACGATATGACAACAAATTTGCGGCAAGAACAGAGCAAGCCTTTTGCCGTACACATGACAGCAAATTTGCGGCAAGAACAGAGCAAGCTTTGCCGTACACAATATGACAGCAAAATTGCGGCAAGAACAGAGCAAACTTTGCCGTGCATGATACAACAGTAAAAATTGGTGGCAAGAGCAGGCAGCATGCTTTATATATCGTGCATTGCATGTAGCATGTGATAATAATTTAAAATTTCATCTTAATTATATAATTTAAATATTTAAAAATTTAATGGAGTCATTTCAATTTTCACTTTTTTTTATTTTTTATTATATCCATTTGAAACTATATAAGTTCTAAACATAAAAAATATTAATATTTACAATAAATATATATATATTATTCTAACAATATAAAAACAACTTAAATAAAAATAAAAAGTTTTTGAGAAGTGTCATAAAGTCCGCCATCATATGTATCATGTCATATCTGTCATATATATGAATCTTCGACCAATCACCTTTGACGTGACGTCACGATACATGACACACAATTATGACGGGCATTTCAACACTTTCAAAAATTTTTTGTTTTTATTATAAGTAGCTTTTATATTGTTATAATATATCTATCATAAATATTAATATTTTTTATAATGTTTTTAGAAGCTATATAGTTTCATATAGAATAATAAAAAAAAATCAAAAATGACCCCATTTTGTTCTTAAATTTTTTGTAAATGTGTATAATCGTATTAAAGAATAAAAATCTAACTTAAGATCTCTCATGTGTAACTTTACTAAGAAGGAATTTATATAATTGGATTAATTTTTATTAACATTTAGCAACAACACAAATGTATTTTTATTTTTTTTATATTTATTATATATATAAAATTTTTGCCGTAATTTTGCTGTCGTATCGTGTACGGCAAGGCTTGCTCTGTTTTTGCCGTAATTTTGCTGTCATCGTGTACGGCAAAGATTTGCTCTGTTCTTACCACAAATTTGCTGTCATGTTATGCAAGACAAAGCTTCCCGTATTATTTACCTAAAATATGCGTCATGCTATTGCGACAATCATTGCCAGCAAAAGATAAGCTTTTTGCGGACACACCTTGTCGTAATTTTGCTGCAAACGCATGCTCGAGTTTGCTGCAAACTTTGCGCAAAGTTTGCGTCATTTTGCTATCTGGGCAAGTTATTCTCAAGTATATCTTGCAACACTGTAATCAAATGCAAACTTTTATTCTGTGTTTCAATCCATTAAATCATTATCTTTCTTCTAAAACTTGTGTTCTGCAAATTCGTATAACCTGCTATATCCCTCGACAGGAAACGCTAACAGGTTATGGGCCCAGCACGCTTCCACTGCGCGTGAAAACGAAAGAGAATAGAACTCGTGCAGAACGGATACAAGTTTCATTTCAGTAAGTCAAAATGAGCGACAAGGACTTGGTGCGAATCGAATCTCCTACCGAGGAGACATTCGTGAGCTGGAAGTTCAAGATGCAAGTGCTTTTCGGGATTGCATGGCTGTCGTCGACGGATCGCTGAAAGAGCCGGAAGGAAGAGGAGAGGATTGGAAAAATTGGCGAAAGAAGGAAGCGGATGCCCGATACTACATTTCTGCATCGTTGGATGATAGACTAACAAGAAAGGTAATCACGTGCAAGACAGCAGCAGAGATGTGGGAAACAATCTGCGGAGAATTTGAGAAAAGGTCAGCCGCGCGTGTAACGATGTTACAGAAAAAGCTGCTAAATCTAAAATTGACAGCAGAAACAAAGGTAACAGATTATATTACTGAAGCTAAGAATCTAGCTTATCAACTTGAACAAGCGGGCGAGATAGTTTCAGACGAGATGCTACGTACAATGATCATCGATGGTCTGCCAATCACAAAATATAAAAGTTTTGTGATAGCCTGGAACGGCAAGAAGAAAACAGAAAGGACCATACAAACTCTGGAAGAAGAGCTTATTTCTGCAGAAGAACTCTTGAAGGCAGAAGATGAAGAAATTGTGGCCTTAGCAGCAGCGACAAAACAGAAAGGAGCACAGTGTCATAAACAGAAATCAGCGGCAGAAAAGGGCTATGACAAGAAGTTTAAAGGAACATGTTATTTTTGCAAACAAATTGGCCACAGGAAACAAGATTATTGTTTTAAGTGGATAGAAAAGCAAAAGAGCAATGACGGACAAAATTCATCAGACAAGTTTAAAGGCAAAATAAAACCGAAGCGCAAAGAAAACGACAATTACGGAGATGTTTTCATGGTAAAGGCGACCAGCGTAAATGATACCGTAACAAGCGACAAAGATTTCTGGTTAGCGGACAGTGGAGCATCTTTTCATATGTGCAATGACAGACAGCTGTACGCAGAATTTGGACCGTCTGAACATGCAGAAGTTCTGATTGGTGATGGTAGGAAAGTCAAGGTAATAGGCGAAGGAGATGTGCATATCAAGGTTTTGCAGGAAGGCGATTGGAAGCCATGGCGACTAACCAAAGTATTGTGTGTACCAGAACTAACAAATAATTTATTCTCATACTCAGCGTGCACGAGTCATGGATGCGAGATTTTGTCAGGTCATGATTCTATTAAAGTCATTAAAAATGGAAAAGTAGTTGCGTCTGGAATTCGACACAAAAATCTATACAAAATGAATTTCAGGATATGCAGAAATGGACAAGCCAATGTGGTAAAAATTGATCCTGAGCAGAATCTGCGACTGTGGCATGAAAGGCTGGGACACGCAAGTCTTTCGGTTATGCAGAAGATGATCGCAAATAATCCAACCATTGGCATTAGCAAGACAGAATTACAGCAATTCACATGTGAAGCTTGCATCTTTGCAAAGGCACATCGAAAGACATTTAAATCACGGGCGCAAAAGGATTATAAACCAGGTGAATTTGCGCATTCAGATGTCTGCGGCCCATTTCCAACTACTGCATACAATGAGTCACGGTACTATGTCCTTTTCAAGGATGATGCATCAGAGTACCGTTTTGTCTATGCAATCAAGGAGAAAAGCGAAGTTTTTGAAAAGTTTGAGCAGTACGCAAATGCAGTCAGAAATCGGTTTGGCAAGGATCTAATGGTGCTGAAGAGTGACAACGGTCGCGAGTTTATTAACGATGCAATGAAAAAGTTCTGCCTGTCAAGAGGCATCGAGCATCAGACGTCGGCGCCGTACAATCCGGAACAAAATGGAAAGGCAGAACGTGATATCCGAACCATCAACAAGATGATTAGAGCCATGATTTTTGGGAGAAATCTACCAAAGAAGTTATATGTCTGTGAAGTTGGCATATCATTTTCCAGCAGATCAAAAATAAAAGGGAGTTCTTGTCGCATGCAGTCGAGTTCTATAGTTCCTGATACTTTTCAGTAACAGTTCCGGTGATTTTACCCAAAAAACACTTGATCGAAAAAATGATCTGCTAACTTCCCGTAGCAGATCATTTTCTAGCAGATCAAAAATAAAAGAGAGTTCTTGTCGCGTGCAGTCGAGTTCTATAGTTCTTGATACTTTTTAGTAATAGTTCTGGTAATTTTACCCCAAAAACAGTCGATTGAAAAAATTATCTGCTAGTTTTCCGTAGCATAGAGTGAGATGTCGAAGAAATCTCGGAGTTCCAGTTTATCTAAAATATTTTTCAAATAATTCTGAGCATACTGAAACATTTTCTAAAGAGTTCCCGACACTAGCAATGTTGCATGATTGTTTAAAAAATTAATACCTCCCGAAAACCGAGTATTTAGAGAGATAAGGTGATATGCTGTACGAAATGTCGCAGTTCCGGTTTATCTAAAATATTTTCGAATAGTTCTGAGCATACTGAAGCATTTTCTAAAGAGTTCCCGACACTAGCAATGTTGCATGATTGTTTAAAAAATTAATACCGCTCGAAAGACCGAGTATTTAGAGAGAAAGGGTGATATGCTGTACGAAAATGTCGCAGTTCCGGTTTATCTAAAATATTTTTCGAATAGTTCTGAGCATACTGAAACATTTTCTAAAGAGTTCCCGACACTAGCAATGTTGCATGATTGTTTAAAAAATTAATACCGCTCGAAAACCGAGTATTTAGAGAGAAAGGGTGATATGCTGTACGAAATGTCGCAGTTCCGGTTTATCTAAAATATTTTTCGAATAGTTCTCAACATACTGAAACATTTTCTAAAGAGTTCCCGACACTAGCAATGTTGCATGATTGTTTAAAAAATTAATACCGCTCGAAAACCGAGTATTTAGAGAGAATAGGGTGATATGCTGTACGAAATGTCGCAGTTCCGGTTTATCTAAAATATTTTTCGAATAGTTCTGAACATACTGAAACATTTTCTAAAGAGTTCCAGATATTAGCAATGTTGCATAATTGTTTAAAAAATTAATACCTCTCGAAAACCGAGTATTTAGAGAGAAAGGGTGATATGCTGTACGAAATGTCGCAGTTCCGGTTCATCTAAAATATTTTTCGAATAGTTCTGAACATACTGAAACATTTTCTAAAGAGTTCCCGACATTAGCAATGTTGCATGATTGTTTAAAAAATTAATACCGCTCGAAAACCGAGTATTTAGAGAGAAAGGGTGATATGCTGTACGAAATTCCGGTTTATCTAAAATTTTTTTCGAATAGTTCTGAACATACAGAAGCATTTTCTACAGCATATCACCCTATTCTCTCTAAATACTCGCTTTTCGGGCGGTATTAATTTTTTAAACAATCATGCAACATTGCTAGTGTCGGGAACTTTTTAGAAAATGCTTCAGTATGCTCAGAACTATTCGAAAAATATTTTAGATAAACCGGAACTGCGACATTTCGTACAGCATATCACCCTATTCTCTCTAAATACTCGGTTTTCGAGCGGTATTAATTTTTTAAACAATCATGCAACATTGCTAGTGTCGGAAACTCTTTAGAAAATGTTTCAGTATGTTGAGAACTATTCGAAAAATATTTTAGATATACCGAATTGCGACATTTCGTACAGCATATCACCCTTTCTCTCTAAATACTCGGTTTTCGAGCGGTATTAATTTTTTAAACAATCATGCAACATTGCTAATGTCGGGAACTCTTTAGAAAATGCTTCAGTATGCTCAGGACTATTCGAAAAATATTTTAGATAAACCGGAACTGCGACATTTCGTACAGCATATCACCCTTTCTCTCTAAATACTCGGTTTTCGAGCGGTATTAATTTTTTAAACAATCATGCAACATTGCTAATGTCGGGAACTCTTTAGAAAATGTTTCAGTATGTTCAGAACTATTCGAAAAATATTTTAGATGAACCGGAAACTGCGACATTTCGTACAGCATATCACCCTTTCTCTCTAAATACTCGGTTTTCGAGCGGTATTAATTTTTTAAACAATCATGCAACATTGCTAATGTCGGGAACTCTTTAGAAAATGTTCCAGTACGTTCAGAACTATTCGAAAAATATTTTAGATGAACCGGAACTGGCGACATTTCGTACAGCATATCACCCTTTCTCTCTAAATACTCGGTTTTCGAGCGGTATTAATTTTTTAAACAATCATGCAACATTGCTAATGTCGGGAACTCTTTAGAAAATGCTTCAGTATGCTCAGAACTATTCGAAAAATATTTTAGATAAACCGGAACTGCGACATTTCGTACAGCATATCACCCTTTCTCTCTAAATACTCGGTTTTCGAGCGGTATTATTTTTTTAAACAATCATGCAACATTGCTAATGTCGGGAACTCTTTAGAAAATGTTTCAGTACGTTCAGAACTATTCGAAAAATATTTTAGATGAACCGGAACTGCGACATTTCGTACAGCATATCACCCTTTCTCTCTAAATACTCGGTTTTCGAGCGGTATTAATTTTTTAAACAATCATGCAACATTGCTAATGTCGGGAACTCTTTAGAAAATGTTCCAGTATGTTCAGAACTATTCGAAAAATATTTTAGATAAACCGGAACTGCGACATTTCGTACAGCATATCACCCTATTCTTTCTAAATACTCGGTTTTCGAGCGGTATTAATTTTTTAAACAATCATGCAACATTGCTAGTGTCGGGAACTCTTTAGAAAATGCTTCAGTATGCTCAGAACTATTCGAAAAATATTTTAGATAAACCGGAACTGCGACCTTTCGTACAGCATATCACTCTTTTCTCTCTATTTACTCGGTTTTCGGGAGGTATTAATTTTTTAAACAATCATGCAACATTGCTAATGTCGGGAACTCTTTAGAAAATGTTTCAGTATGTTCAGAACTATTCGAAAAATATTTTAGATGAACCGGAACTGCGACATTTCGTACAGCATATCACTCTTTCTCTCTAAATACTCGGTTTTCGAGCGATATTAATTTTTTAAACAATCATGCAACATTGCTAGTGTCGGGAACTTTTTAGAAAATGCTTCAGTATGCTCAGAACTATTCGAAAAATATTTTAGATAAACCGGAACTGCGACATTTCGTACAGCATATCACCCTATTCTCTCTAAATACTCGGTTTTCGAGCGGTATTAATTTTTTAACAATCATGCAACATTGCTAGTGTCGGAAACTCTTTAGAAAATGTTTCAGTATGTTGAGAACTATTCGAAAAATATTTTAGATAAACCGGAACTGCGACATTTCGTACAGCATATCACCCTTTCTCTCTAAATACTCGGTTTTCGAGCGGTATTAATTTTTTAAACAATCATGCAACATTGCTAATGTCGGGAACTCTTTAGAAAATGTTCCAGTATGTTCAGAACTATTCGAAAAATATTTTAGATAAACCGGAACTGCGACATTTCGTACAGCATATCACCCTATTCTCTCTAAATACTCGGTTTTCGAACGGTATTAATTTGTTAAACAATCATGCAACATTGCTAGTGTCGGGAACTCTTTAGAAAATGCTTCAGTATGCTCAGAACTATTCGAAAAATATTTTAGATAAACCGGAACTGCGACCTTTCGTACAGCATATCACTCTTTTCTCTCTATTTACTCGGTTTTCGGGAGGTATTAATTTTTTAAACAATCATGCAACATTGCTAATGTCGGGAACTCTTTAGAAAATGTTTCAGTATGTTCAGAACTATTCGAAAAATATTTTAGATGAACCGGAACTGCGACATTTCGTACAGCATATCACCCTTTCTCTTTAAATACTCGGTTTTCGAGCGATATTAATTTTTTAAACAATCATACAGCATTGCTAGTGTCGGGAACTCTTTAGAAAATGCTTCAGTATGCTCAGAACTATTCGAAAAATATTTTAGATAAACCGGAACTGCGACATTTCGTACAGCATATCACCCTTTCTCTCTAAATACTCGGTTTTCGAGCGGTATTAATTTTTTAAACAATCATGCAACATTGCTAGTGTCGGGAACTCTTTAGAAAATGCTTCAGTATGCTCAGAACTATTCGAAAAATATTTTAGATAAACCGGAACTGCGACCTTTCGTACAGCATGTCACTCTTTTCTCTCTATTTACTCGGTTTTCGGGAGGTATTAATTTTTTAAACAATCATGCAACATTGCTAATGTCGGGAACTCTTTAGAAAATGTTTCAGTATGTTCAGAACTATTCGGAAAATATTTTAGATAAACCGGAACTGCGACATTTCGTACAGCATATCACTCTTTCTCTTTAAATACTCGGTTTTCGAGCGATATTAATTTTTTAAACAATCATACAGAATTGTTAGTGTCGGGAACTCTTTAGAAAATGCTTCAGTATGCTCAGAACTATTCGAAAAATATTTTAGATAAACCGGAACTGCGACATTTCGTACAGCATATCACCCTTTCTCTCTATATACTCGGTTTTCGAGCGGTATTAATTTTTTAAACAATCATGCAACATTGCTAATGTCGGGAACTCTTTAGAAAATGTTTCAGTATGCTCAGAACTATTCGAAAAATATTTTAGATAAACCGGAACTGCGACATTTCGTACAGCATATCACTTTTTCTCTATAAATACTCGGTTTTCGAGCGGTATTAATTTTTTAAACAATCATGCAACATTGCTAGTGTCGGGAACTTTTTAGAAAATGCTTCAGTATGCTCAGAATTATTTGAAAAATATTTTAGATAAACTGGAACTCCGAGATTTCGTACCGCATATCACCAGTTCTCTGCTAAATACTCGGTTTTCGTAGCGTTATTAAATTTTTTAAAACAATCATACCAACATTGCCTAGTGTTCGGGAAACGCTTTAGAAAATGTTTCAGTATGCTCAGTACTATTCGAAAAATATTTTAGGATAAACTTGGAAACTGCGTACATTTCGTACAGCATCTTCACCCTATTCTGCTTCTACAATACTCGGTTTCGAGCGGATATTAATTTTTAAACATCATGCAACATTGCTAGTGTCGGGACACGCTTTAGAAAATGTTTCAGGTATGTTCAGAACTATTCGAAAAAATATTTTAAATGAAACCGGAACTGCGACATTTCGTCAGCATAATCACCCTATTCTCCTCCATAGAAATCAAATACTCGGTCTTTTCGAGCGGTATTTAATTTTTACAACAATCATGCAACATTGCTAGTTGTGGAACTTTTATGAAAATGCTTCAGTATGCTCATAAACTATTTGAAAATATTTTAGATAACCTGGAACTCCGAGATTTCTTTCGACATCTCGCTCTATGCTACGGAAAACTAGCAGATAATTTTTCAATCTACTGTTTTTGGGTAAAATCACCAGAACTATTACTAAAAAGTATCAAGAACTATAGAACTCGACTGCATGCGACAAGAACTCTCTTTTTTTTGATCTGCTAGAAAATGATCTGCTACGGGAAGTTAGCAGATCATTTTTTCGATTAAGTGTTTTTGGGTAAAATCACCAGAACTATTACTAAAAAGTATCAGGAACTATAGAACTCAACTGCATGCGACAAGAACTCCCTTTTATTTTTGATCTGCTGGAAAATGATATGCCAACTTCACAGACTTCGTGTTACAAGGTCAGGAAAAGCGTTTTCTTAGGCGTTTCCAAACCGTTGTGCGTAAACGTCCTACAATT